>JAGFPH010002646.1:99728-116058 GCA_018207615.1 Philaenus spumarius | reverse complement strand
TCGATTGGAAATGGTCACCAGTCTGGGAAAATTCGTTTTCTACGTTTTTTTATTAAATTAAAAAGTGAAATTTGTCCATTTTAAACAATACAAAGCACAGCTAATGCAAATGTTTTCAATGCCATTACAATAATCATCTGCTTTCTTTTAAACTGTATATTTTATTAGAGGTAAGCCTAATGTTGTATCTATTTATAGTTACCATGGCAACGAATACTTCTGCTAAATAAACATACCCTTTATTTAGTTGTTTAATGTTATAGGCCTAACCTAAACGATGTTCACGGAAATTTGCAATAATAGTTATTGACGTGAGCGAACTATGCCCTAGGCCTAAATCGATATTGAAATATTAAACTTTAATTTAGGCCTGACTTATTTCTGAGGCATAGCGTTGAGATTATGGCTAATCCTTTAAACTGTATTTTTATTACAGGTAAGCCTAATGTTGTATGTACCTTTTATTTAGTTGTTTAATGTTATAGGCCTAACCTCAAAACTCAATAATCCAATATTTATTATTGAAATCATAGCCCTGCTTATAATTGAGCTTTAGCTCGGTCTCCTGGTACTTAAATCAAAACTAATTCCGCGTCGTAAACAAAGCATTAGAGATCCACTTTTAGGTACGTCATCTATAGGATTTTATACTTGGTATTATCAAAATCGGTCCAATACTTACTAAGTTTGAGTAATGTACGAAATATTAAATAATAATTCGACCGCTGACGTGAGTTGAGCGAATTTCCAAAATTAACTTAACACGTTTTGGGGTTTGAACTAACTATTTGAGAAATTGGTTTACTCACGAAGCTGCTGAATAGCTACCTTCGTGTACGAAATATGCCGGTAGAATTCGTTTGAGCCTCGAGACCTCGGCTCTCGAGATGCTTCGCTCCGCTCGCATATTCCGAACGGCTTCGCTTCGCTCGTAGCGGACGAACTCGCTCCACGGCAAAACCCCTCACATAGATTCGAACCCTGGTTCGTTTATGGTATTTTACGTTTCTTTCGATTTTGGGGTAACCAGTCGAGATATATGGTCGTGTAAAGGAATTAAATGTGCAGAATAACATGCTGTTGTATTTATATGGAAATAATGGTTGATTTAGGACAGAGGCACTTTGATCAGTGTGGGTGAAGGGGTATGAATAACCAGGAACCTGACGCAGTAGGACCATCGTTTTGATTATGCCAGAGTCACTTCTTGAAGATCGGGGTAGAGGTAACCTGGATACTGACGCATGTCCGGTAGAGCCATATTTTTTGCGTGAATGACAGGGATTTTTGTATATAACTAGCTGACCCGTACGGCGTTGCCCGTGGTGGTTGGTATTTTAAGTCTTTTTAACGTAATTATATTCTTTTTAAGTGTTCAGTCAGTGAGTGGTTTTTGGCTCTTATATATATATATCTTAAATAATAAAAGCACTATTGTCGTAATAATAAAAGATCAGAAATTATGATTTTAGTAACTTTGATCCCCCCAAAAACCCTCCTAAAATTTCGAAATTTTTCATACCCTTTCTTAGTGAGCACCTATGGCTACATACCAAATTTCATTTCAATCCGTACGGTAGTTTTGAAGAAATCGTGATTTAATAACTTTGATCCCCCCCAAACCTCCCATAAAATTTCGAATTTTTTTAAACCCTTTCTTAGCGAGCGCCTATGGCCCTAGAGGAAGCTACATACTAAGTTTCATTCTAATCTGTTCGGTAATTTTGGAGAAATCGTGATTTAGTAATTTTTACCCCCCAAACCCCCCTTAAATTTCCAATTAAAAAAAATTTGTTTAGTGAACACTTATGGCCCTAGAGGAAGCTACATACCAAATTTCATTACAATCCGTTCGGTAGTTTTGAAGAAATCGGTTTTTAATAACTTTGATCCCCCAAACCCCCCAAAAATTTGAATTTTTTCAAACCCTTTCTTAGTGAACACCTATGGCCCTAGAGGAAGCTACATACCAAATTTCATTTCAATCCTTTCGGTAGTTTTTGAGAAATCGTGATGAGTGAGTCGGTGAGTGAGTGAGTGGTATTTCGCTTTTATAAACCCTATACATACAGAGATTGAAGTAAAACTGCACTACATCCACAGTTATATGGAGTTTGAACTTTCGCTATTGGGTTATCGTCATATCATCTAACTTGTACTGAGTAGTATGTGGAAATATACTACAGGCCTACTATACCTGACAACTATAGGTTTTCACAAATACTATTAGTGTTACTCTATACAAATTTAATAAAAGCCTAAAACAACAGCAAGTATGGAAAGTGGTGTTACACAAATATGAATTGGAAATAGTTTGTGAATTACTTTGTTGACTGATAATAAATTACATTTAATATTAACGCTTATGGTCGGCTGTACTTGACAAGTGGACAGTTCTAATTCTCATTTTAATTAAACAATGTACTTTGTTTTTGTATTCATTATATCGCCACTAACACGTTCACTGCTAAAAGCATTTTCACACCTCGGTCACACTTGTGGTGACGTCACGTGACGGATTTTTCAAAAGATCTGTTTCCATAGTTTCAAATGGTGCAATTCGCACCGACCTCGCAGAGCCCCACAGACGCTACAGACATCGACAGACGAATCTGCGGGAATCTTTTCGAACATCTGACGACGTCTGGGACCTCGCGCATGCGCACTGGCGCTACCCCAACACGCGCACGACTGCACTCTGTCGCGCAGTTTCGTTAACTCGTTACAAGTTGCTGTATTGCCAGTTTTTTTGGCGGCCGTATTGGATTTTGTCAGAATGTTAATTTTTTTGTTTTTCAAAATGCTAAAAAAACTATCAGCATTTTGTGGAGTATTAGTTTTGGACTTTGGATAATACTCAAAGAAAGACGGTGAACTTTTGGCCATTAAAAAAGAAATCGAAATTTTCGAAATTGAATTTTTAGTGGAATTATCTGTTTTGGTGCTCCCTGAACCCCAAATAACTGTTTAGTAGAATTATTTGTGTTGGTGCTTCCTGAACCCAAAAATATTTGTAGTGGAATTATTTGTTTTGGTGCTATTTGAACCCAAAAAAGTATTTCTTCGGTGATGTCTGTCTGTGTGACTGTTAGGATGTGTACAGAGCTGGAGACCATACCAACGGTCCGATTTTGATTGAATTTGGTATGTAGGTGTAGCTCTGGAATATCTTCAGGCGCTTTTGTCATTTTTTCAAATTTTAGATTTTTAAGTGGTTTTACCCCCAAAAAATGGCCAAAAAACGAGAAAAATCCAAATTTCTGAAAAATGGCTCTAACGATTTTGTTAAAATTTGGCTTATTTGTATTCCTTAATGTACCCTACCATGTGCAAAAACCGCATCTTTCTAAAAATACTCGTTTAGGTTATAATAATAATAACTGATTTTTGGTAGTTTTTGGCCAAAAAGGGGGTTGTTTTTCAAATTTTGTCAAAACCTTTTTTTCGTGCATCTATACAGACCTAATTGACATGTTTGGTGCAAATTTGTTCGAAATCGATGGAATAGTTTTAATAATAATAATAATAATAATAATAATAATAATAATAATAATAGTATGGTATGTCCTACTTTTGCAATTCTAAATAACTACCTCCTTTGCTACTCTTGAGAAGTTATAAAGTTTCAACTAGGAGAAAGTATATGGCAGTTATCTGGTATCGTTTATTCTTTATCAATGGAGAAAATAAATTTGAGTAATTCCTTATAACACTCTTCAGTCATTCTTAAGTAACTAGGGGAGACCCCTGCGTGCTCCGCATGCCAACCCCTGGTGCGACCTTCTAAAAATATATGTTATGTTTTATTTATAATAAAAGTGTAGGATTAATAATAACCTCAAAACTAAGATGGTAAATAATGTTAAATGTTAAAATAAATCATTTCTTATATTTTATAACAGCAGTAATAATAAAGGTTAAAAGAACCAGTAAGGCTCAGGTCTACACTTAATCAAAAACCTAACAAAAAAGTTATAAATAATAACCTCAAAACTAATAAGGTAAATAATGTTAAATGTTCAAAACAAATTAGTTCGTAAATTTTATAATTTGAATAAATAATTCATTTCCACCCTTATAAAAATCAATATTTACTTCCTCAAAGCAGCTGTATTAGTTAGTTTCTTATTATAAACAGCTGTTTTGTATTAAAATGTTTTTATAACCTTCTGAATACTGTAATCATCATTATTTACATCCACGAAATCAGCTGGATTAGTTTGTTTCTTATTATAAACAGCTGTTTTGTATAGAAAAGGTTTTTAAATATTTTCCATGTTAATTTTATGGGGAAAACCCGACCTTTGAGATTAGCTCACGCCATTAAGGATAAGAATTTTTGACATCTAAAACCTTATTGCAAAACTACGAAATGAGACGAATTTTTTGAAGCCTCAAACATTAAAATTAGTCCAGAAATAAGGGAGGAGTTGTGTTTACAAAAAACGGCTTCACGTATTATATATAAAGATTCCACCAATCATTGGGTTCATCATGCAATTCTCACATGGGAAAACTTGCTTAAGTACCCAAGACATACCCACGTAGTTCTCGGATTTCTTGTTTGCTGTTCTTGTTGAACAAATAGCATAAAAAGATCACCTCCATGTCGATTGTACTTGAGGTACAGCACAAAACTGAGAATCAAGAGTAAAGTTGGGATGAAAAATCGTAACGTGAATCTAGCACACGTATTGTAACGATTTGTTGGTACAATCATATCGTTACGACATATCGTACGTGTAGCCTATACGGATTGATTCAACCTAATAACAATCAGGTAGCTGCAGATGTTTGTATAAGATTTTCTCTGTTTGCCTCTATTAAGGAAACAAGACAGGACGACCTACGTCAAAGTGAAGAGATTACATTCTTGCGGTGCTTCTATTAATGACAGATTATCCTACTTCAGTCATGGAAGCACTTGAGTCGGCTTACTGCATTAAACGTTACAATTACGCCATACATAAGCCTGCTGGAGTACTCCATACATCACGACCGATTTCAACCAATAAATAAAATTCTCAGTATTTGTAGTTTTAAACGAAAACTGTATATCTTTAGAGACAATAACAATCTATGTACTTAAATTAGAGATCAAATTTCTATTTAAAAATGTTTTTGTTCGGTCATTTGCCATCGTTTTGTTCCATAAGGATATAATGAACTTTTCGAGAGTAGGTCTATAAATCAACTCTCGATATAAAATGAAATAAACGGTACCAGGAACTGGCACATACTTTCTCACAAACATATTTAAATTGTTAAACAGATTCACTGTGACTTCATAATTGTAGGAATTGTAGGGGGGGGGGGGGGGGTAGGAGGGGGGATTAACAAATAAAAATTATTATTATTATCTAGAGAGAAAACTATTCGATCGATTTCGAACAAATTTGCACCAGACACGTCGATTAGGCCTGTATGGATGCACGAAAAACGGTTTTGAAACATTTTGAAAAACAACCCCCTTTATGACCAAAAAACCCTAAAAAATCTGTTATTATTATTATTATTAGCTAAACGAAAATTTTTAAAGATGCGGTTTTTTTGCATATGGTAGGATACATTAAGGGCTACAAATAAGCCAAATTTTATCAAAATCGTTAGAGCCGTTTTTTTATAAAAAAATAATAACTGATTTTTTGGGTTTTTTTTTGAAAAAATGGGAGTTGTTTTTCGAAATTTTGATTTCTATCGATTTCGAACAAATTTGCACTAGACACGTCAATTGGGCCTGTATAGATGCACGAAAAAAGGTTTTGAAAAACAACCCCCTTTATGACCAAAAACCCCCAAAAATCTGTTATTATTATTATTATTAGCTAAACGAGAATTTTTAGAAAGATGCGGTTTTTTTGCATATGGTAGGGTACATTAAGGGCTACAAATAAGCAAAATTTAATCAAAATCGTTTGAGCGAATTTTATTAAAAAATAATAACAGATTTTTTGGGGTTTTTTTTGCCAAAAAGGGAATTGTTTTTCAAAATTTTTCAAAACCGTTTTTCGTGTATCTATACAGGCCTAATTGACATGTCTGGTGCAAATTCGTTTGACATCGATCGAATAGTTTTCGCTCTAGCATTGTATACATACAGACAGACATTTTGTAAAAAACACTTTTTTGGACTCAGGGAGGCCCAAAACTGATATTTCCACAAAAATCTCGACATCGATTTTTTTTTGCGATCACTATACTTTCTCTATTCTATAGTACAGTGATAAAGTAAAAGGACTAGACACCCATGTTAGATGTGTAAACTGAAAATACAACTGACATAATTCGACCACGCAGCTGAACCACTGATGTGAGTTGAACGAATTTCCACAATTAAGTTTGTATGTTTTAGAGTTCAACCAACTATTTGCGAAATTGGTCTTCTCAGGAAAGCGCTGAATAGCTGCCTGCGTGTACTAAATATATTAGTAGAATTCGTTTTCACCTCAGCTCACAGCTCGCAGCTGAAAAAGGTCCTTGTGGTCTTCACTTTGAAGTTTGAATACCGGCGTTCGGCCACGGATCAGTACACGTGGATTTTAACAGGGTTGCGTTTACGTCTATAGGTACATTTTACCTAAAATATGGGTGCAAATAATCGAATGATAATGTTTTCGATCTCCTGTATATGTGGCAAGTTTTAGGTCTGTAAGTTCATAGCTCATTTTAGGTTTAACATTCTAGAACCTTCTGGAAGCTTTTAGAACAATCAGGAACATTTTGGCTGTTCTCGGTCACTTGGGCACTCGATTCCTAGCTGCATCACGGACTTCCAATTTGTGTGGTTCACTCTTTGGACACTCATATTTCCTAACCGAGCCTCTGCTGTTCCAAACCTAAGGATGGGGGACGGAGGGGCTACCGTTACGTCGTTAGCACGAAAGTAATAAGCATGTGGCCCGGCAACAACCAACATAATCAGCTGTTCTAACAACCAACCACAGCTGCTTTGATTTCAGTACTGATTATTTTCCTAACCGTATTCTGTTTGGAAAAGATAAATATATCCTTTTGTTATTTAGTAAGGTAAATAGGATAAGGCTCAGTTTAAAACCTTGTGGCAGAACATGCGTCTGCTCTGTACTCTTTGCCTTTAAATAAATCAATTACTCGATGATAAATATGTCTTATAAGGTAAATCACATGTATCTCTGTAGCCAACTCCTGCAGTTCAAAAACGTAACCTTCATGAATGGGGGATGAAGGGCTAACGTACCATATAACCCTCAAGGGGCTCCTGGGGTTGTTTGCGGGGCTACAGCGGCACGTACTGTCAAACCACGCTTGCATTTATTACATAATATAGAGAGAGATTCTAACTTTTTGCCATGCGGTTTTGTCAGAACAAAGAAAATCAACTCCTGTAAAAGCGAGTGTACGTCCGTACGTACATACATATGTGAGTAACAATATAATATAACTGCTGATTTCACCCATCATCTTAAACAAAACCGAGCGTAGATTATACTTTGGGGTTATGTTTACAACTTCAGTAATTATAATTTCTTGTGAAGTTGATTGTTTTAAATAACAGTTATATAACTAATGAATGCTATTATAATACGTTATAAGATTTGCTTTGAGGTTATAAACTGTATATAAATACAACCTTTTATCATCAATATATTCGTTTATACAAATTTAAAGAAGAGATACCTATTCGTTTAACTTTGGAAACATTCTTACATCTTCGTATCACATATATATTATTTCTCAAGGCCATTTTTTTGTCGGTACGCCATAACTTCCTTAATACATCATCAAATTACATGAATGGGGCATAATTTTAAAGCTTTCCTTAACCGCTACACCGGAAAAATATACAAAATACAATTATACGAAAAAATACAAAAAGAAAAAAAGAACCCGAAAGTAACAGTGATGTAAGATCAAGTAAGTTGTAGGGATATTTTCTTGGCGTTGGCAACACTGATGATAACAGTATAAGTGGAAAGGTTTCATGTGAGCTGTGGAGTTTGGATGCGCAGTGGGTCTAGGCGTCAATAAGGTGGTGGGGGAATCAGCCGTTTCAATCAATTTCGAGTGTTGTTAGGCTCCTGTTTCCCCTACAATGTCTCTGTCAGTCCCCACGCTGCCTCAAACTCAACTACAGCGCTGTTATCCCTCCCCTCACGCGCTGGTGACAGCTCACATGAAACCTGACGAGTCATACCCAGCTGGAGAGCTGCCGTTACGCCACTACATTGCTATTTTTAATTAATTGTAAGCTTGGTTATAAACAGTATTATGGATACACCTATTTGTTGTTGTTTACCTTCTGCAAGTTGGTAACGCACTATACGAATATACGATACTAAATATACGGTGTGCACTTAAATTAAGTGGGATTAAAGTAAGTTAGAATGCGAATGCTTCGCACGGGTCAGCTAGTGACATATAAACATATTCGATTATTATTTTTTTACTATAGCCTAATATTTATAACTTCTAAATCACTTATAAGAGAATATTTTTATCTTTCTTTAAATATATAATTACATACATAAATAAAATGTTGTAACAAATAGGCCTACACTTTTATAATCTTTATAATTTTGTTTGTGCACATTTACCGAGTTAAAATCCCCGTCAACTTAGTTAGGTCTAGATAAAGTCTGTTGTTTTTAAATAGTATTTTTTACATAATGTATTTCTGACGTGTATCTAATTAATCTGCCTGCGATTTTTCACGGGGGCTTACTAGTTAACACATATTGTTTTTACTTGTGAAACGTAACATCCAAACGAAGACGAAGAAATACTATTTTCATTTAATGAATGCCGTTTTAACAAGCAACCCAAATTTATAAATATGCAACGGTTTGGTAATTTGTTAAATGAATTTTAAACTCCACTTTTTCGCATTTCACGATAGTTTAAGTTTCGAAAAGAATAATTCGAAAAGGAAACACAAAGTCGTTATGAAGGAATTGAAAGTACAAACAAAACTTTGTGTTCAAGTTTTCCTGTTCTTTGCAATTACCAAGTTACGGTTCATTAAAATGGTAACAGCTGACTACGCCCTTCAGAGGTTTTATTCAATATTAAAGTAATCGATCTTCCACTGAATAATAATAGGTCTTTGAATAATCAATGTATTGATTCTCAGATTGACACACTGTATTGTGGAGTGTGGAAACAGTTTTGACTTTTTATTTGAAAATATATCATTATTTCTCATGAAACAAATATGCTGTCTTCACGTCTTATCTACGTATTAATTTGTAAGTAGTATTTTCAATGACAAAATGCGAATAACTATGGGTCTGACCAAGGCCGACTCTACTACAGGCCGGAGCTCTGAATTCGTGACGTCACGGTCAGAGTGCTACCCGGCCGGTGTCTCCCGTAAGAAACATACGGCGCGCCCCGACATACTCTCCTTTAAACTGGTCTACTGTCGAAACCTTTCGTCCTATTTCGCTGAAAATTTAAACTTAAATAAATAATAAACCACTTAATACTAAAACATTTTTATAAGTAGTGTGTAGTACTTTTTTACTTTCTCCACCCAATACGTAGTATATGGAGAAAGTATTGTTTTCGTAAAAATGTTCGAATTTGACTTTTCAGGTAAATTATCTGTTTTGGTGCTCCCAGAACCCCAAAAATGGTTTAGTGCAATTATCTGTGTTGGTGCTCCCTGAACCCAAAAATATTTTTAGTGGAATTTTTTGTTTTGGTGCTCCCTGAACCCAAAAAAGTGTTTTTAGAGTGGTGTCTGTCTGTCAGTCTGTCAGTATGTATACACGACCAGAGAGGACACTATTGGTCCGATTTTCATGAAATTTGGTATGTAGGTACTAAACCCTAATATCTCCAGGCGTGTTTTTCATTTTTTGGAATTTTTAGTTTTTAAGGAATTTACCCTTAAAAACCCATAAAAAACGATAAAAATGCAAATTTCTCAAAAACTGCTCTAACGATTTTGATCAAATTTTCAGTATTTATAGTGCTTAAGATGCCAAACAAAATGACACCACCCGCTTTTATCAAAACTTCGGCGTTTTATAATTATGGGGAAATGTTTAAAAATAAACAAGTTTATGTTGTCAATCTAGCATCGCGGCGGCGGCCGCACGGGGTAGCACCACGGTAGCGAGCACGGCCAGTAATTCAAAGGTCGCGCGATCGAATCCCGCCTAGGACAATAATTTTTTTATACGATTGACATAAGTAGAATATTATTTTTTTGTTTTGTTCTAAAAAGTAATAAATAAAATGATTGAAAACAATATTATTTTGACTACAGTAAGTTGGGAGAAAGTTTGTGTCAGTTAACTGATACCGTTTATTATCTATATAAATCAACGTAAGTTTCTAAGTTACATATATCGCAGTTGGTTTTTATGCTATATCTAGGTTTTGTAAAAGTAACAGAAACCAATTATAACATTATAATTGATCACTCAAATTTATTTTACTGCAAATTTCTTGTACAAATTAAAATCTACGTTTACACTACATACAATTATATTTTATTTAGCTCAAAAATTACCTTTGGTGTTGAAATGGTGATATACGCAGTCTTTATAAGTCAATTAAATTCATCCACTTTCAATTTTCTTGACAACCTGGAGTCACTAAAGTTTGTTCTAACTTTAGAATAGTTATTGAGCAAAATATTGGACATTTTTGAAAATACTACGTGCACTATATCGGACAGAGGTTTGTGGCACTTTTCACAGTTCTCTTCAAGTGTACTGGCGCAAGCTTCTAGACAGAGGTGGCACAGTAATTATATTTGTGAACCACAAAGAAGAAACTGCTTCTAAAATGTACTACTAATCAATACTTAAATGGCTAGACGGAAAGCGAGACTAGCGGCGCGAGTTGAAATGACCGATGTATTTACCTTTGATTATTAAACAAACTAAACAATTTATCGAAAAATATGTGAAATAAAAGTTGTAGTTTGTTTTACCTCAAAAACAAAAAATGTTTACGCTGTGTGACTTTTTCGTGTCCCGCTATCACAAATCTTGAATACTTTTAATTAATAAAAATTCTAATATTTACTTAAAAGATTTTTATATCGCATTTTTTTATATTTTTTATAAATTTTCATGAATTCAAACAATTTTTATAAATTATGGGAAATGATGCACTTTATGCATGCCCAAAATGCATTTTTTGTCCGCCGACAAGGTTATTACATGTAGACGTTTTTCCTTAAACTTCTCCGAACACAATGTCGAAAACCGCATTTCGATCGGTGCTGTAGAAAAATATTTAGGATTTATTGTCTAATTTCCCTGGTCTAATCTCGCTTGCACACTGAGCTACGGAGAAAGGACGCCCCGCACTGCCTAGCGGCCGCTGCGAAAACTTAGCTCAACGCCATTATAATTGTGTCTGAAATAAATGAAAGGCGAGTGTTTGTATTATAAGTTTGTAGTCATTGCGTACGGAAAGTGTACTTAAAATTAAGGGTTTGACGAGAGGGTGAACCAAAATTACTTTAGAGAAACTTACCCCTAAGATGATAAAACAAACTCATAATTTTTACCGAATTCCGTAAAATTATTGAGTCTTAACAATAATTTCCAGCGACGGCATTGACAAGATAGCTAAAGGCCCACAATTGCTACAAATTGACAGGAATGCTGCGTCACTTCCAATCTGCGTCAAACGTTGATAGCCTCTAGTCTGCTACCAACCGAGACGGGCAGTACATTATTGTTTGCTCATTTTGTATTTATGTACATTTTAATATAAGAAACTAGTAAGTCCCCGTGAAAAATCACAGGCAGATTAATTAGATACACATCAGAAATACATCATTTAAACAAAATACTATTTAAAAACAGACTTTATCCAAGCCTACCTAACTATGCTGACGGGGATTTTTAACTCGGTAAATGTGTACAATAAGGACTAGCTGACCATGCGAATATTTCGCATGTTTGGAGTAGGCCTACTTACCGGATTTAATTAAGTAAATTAAGTGTATTTATTAGCGAATTTCCATAGAAAAGATGAGCTATTGCAGAGGTAAGACCCAAGGTCGGGATTAGCAAATGAGCACCGATCATGGTCCCCAGAAAAGGTTTTTGGGGTGTCATTAAAAATTATATATATACATATATATATATATATATGTATGTATGATATATATTTAAGTTCACATTTGGTATACATGTTGGTTGTCTACGTCGCTCGGACGAGTTCGTTAGCCAAAAAAATCCAACAATCGGAAGCACGTTTTTTGACCGGAAGTAACAATGTTTTTAGATTTTTCCTACGAGATTGTATTTGCTTTTGAGTTTTTTCTACAAATATAAATGTAGGATGTTATTCTGCCCATTTTGTTTTTTACGCGACCATATAGCTCGCTTGGTTCCCCCAAAATCGATCAAAACATAAAATACCATAGAGGTACCCGGTTCAAAGCCATGTGGTGGATTTTACAATGGAGTTGGCGTGCGAAGCACGCAATGCATTGTGTATTGAAGATATTCCCAATATGCGGAATGGCGTGCAAACCATTTTTCAGCTATTCAGCACCGTCGTGAATAGACCTATTTCCCAAATATTTGTTTGAAACGCCCAAACCACATGAACTTCATTTTGGAAGTTTGCTCAACTCACGTCAGCGGTTCAGCTGCGTGGTCGAATTATTGTAATTAGTTTGATGGTTATAAATTAAGGATATTATTCTCAATTTTGTTTTACATGAATAGTTCCCCCAAAATCGATTAAAACGTGAAATCCCATAAAAGTATCTTCAACTCCGAGGCCGACGGTCCATTTAGTACGCAGCAAGCGAACCAGTCCATAACACGAGGCCAGAAGGTCTTGCTGTAGGCTTAGATGCAAACAAATTCTACTAATATATTTCTTACGCACAGTCAGCCCTTCGTGCGTAGACAAATTGTTGGTTGAAACCGTAAAATATATTAACTTAATTTTTGAAATTCGTTCAACCCATGTCAGCGGTTCAGCTGCGTGGTCGAATTATTTTTCTAGATAAACCCCCAAAAAATCATTCTAGTATGAAAAATCTAAAAAATAGTTGCCTCCGTTTCTTGGATTTTTCGGAACACATATATTAAACTATCTGGCCCGATCCGGCTTTGCACGGATACACAAATCAAAGTTAAATGTATATTAACAAAAAAAATAATATAAATATATTAATAAATATTTTACACAATGTATTTCTTATGGGGAGTTTTAGTAACTTTGACCCCCCAACCCCCCTCAAAATTTCGATTTTTTTTTAAACCTTTCTTAGCGAGCATCTAGAGCCCTAGAGGAAGCTACATACCTAATTTCATGGTGGTTTTTGAGATTTCGTGATGAGTGAGTGGTATTTGTAAACAAAATAAAAATAAAAAATTCTTGAGAAAGCCACCCTAATCACCTAGGGGTATAAAAAATAGCCTACAACCTATTCTCAGACCTACCAAATATATACAAAAATTTCATAAAAATCGGAAAAGCCGTTTCGGAGGAATTCGATAACAAACACTGTGACACGAGATTTTTTATGTGATAACATTTTTAATAACAACTTATAAACGTGTACTGGGTCAATGGTCGGTTCTTATTGACCATTGCCGACCTTAGGTCTCACAATAAAAGTCATTGCAATAGCTCATCTTTCCTATGAAAAGTCGCTAATAAATACATCAAAGTTAACACTACAAACAATAATATTAATAAAAAAATATAAAACCACAAAATGTAATGCAGAAAACCGGGAAGTCCACAGTTTAAACTTTGCTGTAAAATCAATAATGTCCCGCGGTGCACACTTCAAAATATCACCCTCGATATTGTCTTCCAATCTACGATGCGACGGTTGGAATAAAGCATTCGCGATCCTGCATTCCTATCGATTAGAACCGGCGGACAGGGGGGGTTTACTTGAAACAATCGATTGTGGTTAAGTCTAACTCTTGAACGATGTCTGTTCGGGAAGAGATAATTGAATCGCTGGAGAAACATCCAGCTCTCAGTGCTGCAGTTTCACCAGGAATCGTTTTCATATATTTAAATCGACTTTGTTGCTGTCATTTCAGTGGAATATTTACGATTTGGGTTCTACTATTTAGTTTTGATTCTATTTTCTTTAAACAGTTTAGACTAGCTTTTGTGACTATATATTGATTGACATAAACAGATCATATTAATGTACTGTATATACACCAGGTATCTTAAAAGTCCCACCCCCCTATTATTAACTTCCCGCTAAGAAAATTGAAAATTTTCTAAAATCGGGAAGTTATGGGTTTCACCCCGTTTTTCGAAAATCGAGTATTCATCAGATCTCGACGTTTTGAGGTCCTAGGAATCTTCCCTGACCACTCCCGGGAGGGTGTCACCCTGTCTGTATGTATGTGTGTGTGTATGTAAGTATGTGACCCGCTTATAACTTTTGAATGGCTTAACCGATTGGATCCTACCAAACGGCGTTCTAAAGAGTTCCATTAAACTTAGATTTCCTGAAAATTTCAACTAATTCGGACCGGTAGGTTCTGAGAAATTTCGAAAAAAACTAAGAAATAAAATGTTTTCAAATCAGGTTTCTTTGGAATAACTTTTAAACGGCTTTACCGATCAATTGCAAAATCTAATCAGCTTTTAACCTTGAAAAGCGACGTCGATCGCTACCAGTCCGGTCAAAATCGGTTAATTCGTTCGTGAGATATCGTGAACGAAAAAAAATTTAAAAAAGTGTTTTTTTTTTTCAATTTCTCCGAAATTTTTCATCAGAAAAATTTTTGTTGTCGATTCTTTTAATGGACTCGAAAAACTGCATCGATTGCCGCAAATCGCATAAAAATCGGTTGATTCATTCGCGAGATATCGTGAACGAAAGAAAATCAAATAAAGTGTTTTTCCTCAATTTCTCCGAAACTTTTCATCTGAAAAATTTTTGTTGTTGATTCTTTCAATGGACTTAAAAAACTGCATCGATTGCCGCAAATCGCATAAAAATCGGTTGATTCATTCAAAAGTTATGGCAGTTCAAAATTTCCAAAAATAGTGTTTGTTGTAATTAAACTTAGCGGGAAGTTACATGGATGGCCTTTAGGGTCAACCGCTTTTCAATTTTTTTTTTTATTAATAGAAATAGACAGATTTGATTTGGGGATAGTTAACATCACCAAAAATTGAGTTTTTTTATTTATCGTAAACTTCAAACACTCCCCCAAAATTTAAGTATTTTGGGGGTAAGTCGAAAATTTTGAATGAGAACCCATATTAAGTGACACCTCATTTCAAAGGTATTGATAAAAGAAGAAGATTGGCGAAAACCGGAGGTCTGTATGTTGACTCTATCCAACACAATGGCTAATTAAAGTTATAACTTTCCCAAAAAACCTCTTATTTATAGTTTCATTAATAATTATGTTACAATGACTGCACGAAATGAGAATTATTTCCCAACATTTCTGGTGTGATAAGGTGACAAGCGTGTTCGATCCTTACTGTGTTTTATAACTTGGATTGAGTGACCTACTGGAAGAAACCCTTGTAAAAAATAACAGGTGTATCATCTTTAACATTTTGATGTTATTTAAATAGGGGAAAATAATAATAAGTCCAGGCTGTATTTTTGTCAAGAAGTCAATGGTTCTCGTTTCGAGCACATAATCTGAGTGAAAGTGAGGTGAGTGCTAAAGGTTTTACTCATTGTAACATAATTATTAATGAAACTTTAAATAGGATTTTTTTTGGCAAAATTATAACTTTGAACAATTTCCCAAATAGTTGGTTGAAACCCTAAGACATCTTCTTTATATATAATACGTGAAGCCGTTTTTTGTAAACACAACTCCTCCCTTATTTCTGGACCAATTTTAATGTTTGAGGTTTCAAAAAATTCGTCTCATTTCGTAGTTTTGCAATAAGGTTTTAGATGTCAAAAATTCTTATCCTTAATGGCGTGAGCTAATCTCAAAGGTCGGGTTTTCTCCATAAGATTAACATGGAAAATATTTAAAAACCATTTCTATACAAAACAGCTGTTTATAATAAGAAACAAACTAATCCAGCTGGTTTCGTGGATGTAAATAACGATGATTACAGTATTCAGAAGGTTATAAAAACATTTTAATACAAAACAGCTGTTTATAATAAGAAACTAACTAATACAGCTGCTTTGTGGAAGTAAATATTGATTTTTATAAGGGAGGAAATGAATTATTTATTCAAAGTATAAAATTTACAAACTAATTTGTTTTGAACATTTAACATTATTTACCATCTTAGTTTTGAGGTTATTATTTATAACTTTTTTGTTAGTTTTTTGATTAAGTGTAGACCTGAGTCTTACTGGTTCTTTTAACCTTTATTATTACTGCTGTTATAAAATATA
>JAGFPH010002646.1:86228-99718 GCA_018207615.1 Philaenus spumarius | reverse complement strand
AATAATTTGATTTGAACATTTAACATTATTTACCATCTTAGTTTTGATTTATTATAAATAAAACATTACATATGTTTTTAGAAGGTCGCACCGGGGGTTGGTGTGCGGAGCACGCAGGGGTCTCCCCTAGTATAAACTTATTTTTTGAAATTCCCTCAACTCACTCCAGCGGTCAGCGTGATCGAATTGTATTGTCCTGTAAGGGGAGTGTTTTACAATAATTGATGCGGTTTATTCGCATATAATATAATACAATATATAACAATACAAATTTGTCGTAGTGACTTGGTACAGAGTAGTGGTGACGTCTGACGCATGCGTCGTAGAGTTGTTGCGTGACTGAATGTATTTGCTTCAGTATTGACCTAAGCTAAACTTGTGTAAGCGTTTAACCAAACAAGCTGTTTTATGTACCGGGTGTCCCACGAAGAGGTCCCTATTTTTGAATTAATATATTAGATGCACCGAACACTCTACAAACCTGAAACTCAACAGTCCTAACATACACATATGTAAAAGAAATACACCTGAGTATCAGTTAATTCTGACACATTAGGATAAAATGGCGGGATATAAAAGAAATAGTACCTTTTCGTTAAAATAGTTTTATTTGCTTAAGTGTTACAACATAATTATTGAATTTTAACGATGTTACTAAGCACTAAACAACGTTACGGAATTAAAGATATAAGTAACTCATAAATAAATTAAATCTATTTGATCCATAAACCTTATTCAAACTGATGTCCATCGATCGCAATGCACTGATTACAACGAAATAGAAAACAGTCATACGCTTTGCTGAACAACTCTCGAGGTATCGACAACAGTTCCTCTTCGATCAACTTCGTTAGTTCATCGTCTGTCGCAATGTTATGACAATAAACCTTCTCCTTCAAAAAGCCCCACAGAAAAAAGTCACAAACAGTCAAGTCTGGAGACCTTGGGGGCCAGTCCATGAAGCTGCTGCCACGACCTATCCAACGGTTAGGAAGATTTTGGTCCAAAACTGCTTTGGCCACATTAGCATAATGCGGAGGAGCTCCATCCTGTTGGAAAAAAAACGTCTTTCATCTCAGGCTGAGAAAGATGAGGAACAATGTGATTGCTTAAAACTGATGCATACCTTTCTCCGAGAGTCATTGTTTGTCGGGATATGTCATACGACAAAACACCATCCTTGGTAACAGGAGCCCAAACTGTTATACTTGTTGATTTTAATTTCTCTTCTTGTAAGATATGTGGATTTTTTGTGTTATAGTAATGACAATTATGCCCGTTTACAGTTCCTGTTTGATAAAATGTCGCTTCATCTGAAAACACGATTCCTTCATGCCATTTGCTATCTACGTCAGTTTTTTTAATTATTTTAGAACAAAATTCCAATCGTCTGTCAGAATCATCTTCAAGCAGTCCGTGAACTAAATGAGTTTTATAATGTTTGATTTTGTTCTTTTTGCCATACCTTTGGACAGATGACTTCAGTATCCCTGTAGCAGATTCCACCTTTCTTACTGAATTAGGCGTATTTGGAGATTCCATGAAAGCAGCACATACGATTTCTTCATTTTCTATGTTGGAGGATCTATGGTATTTTGTTTTGTTTTGTATTGACCCCGTTTCTAGTAGGACAGTCTTCCACTTACGAATAGATTTCCTTGACGGTGGAACTACACCTGGGTACCTTTCCCTAAAACACATTGCTTCATAATCATTTTCAAAGGCAATAGCCCAGGAACAACATTTCACTTTTTGCTCAGTTGAAAACGGCATGGTACATAAGACACTTTACAATGCAACTTAATAACAAATGCCAATTTTTATTACCAAATATGTTAATTGTTGTGGATACACGCAGTCAGCTGATAGATTTAAAATAGTCTAAACAGCTGTAGCTGTTCCTATTCTAAATAAAAGTAGGTTTACCCTTAAAATACGATTGCTGATTTTGTTGTTTTTTGTTTTTCCACCATTTTGTTTGGATCTGTCAGAATTAATTGATACTCAGGGGTATTTCTTTTACATATGTGTTAGTCACGACTGTAGAATTTCAAGAATGTAGCGCGCTCTATACGTCTGTCATATGAATTCAAAAATAGGGACCTCTTCGTGGGACACCCGGTATAATACGTAACAACAGATGTTGCAATTATAAATATACAGTCCGTTGACTTTTGTTTGCGTTTGCTTTTATTTTGTCAAAACCTAACCTAAAAACGCTATTTACTGTGAAGAATAACTAACTGATTCTGAATTTGCTACGGTAACAAACATGTGTTGGTCCGGTATAGGCCTAACCTAAAATCAGCTGTTACGCTTTTTGATCCTAATCAGTTGTTTTCAGGCTGGGAGCGAACCCCAGTAATCTCACTGTTTTTACACTTTAAAATCAAACTTTTGCCAACTATTTTTCTTAGTGGGCTTTCGTGACCCCGTAAGCTTATACCTTCAAATTATCGTATTTGTTTTCTTAAGGGGGGGGGGATACCCTGCCCACCGTATTGATCTGATTCCTATAAGAGCAATGCTACAGAATAAGTCATTTCTTCATTTAATTTGTGGAATAAATTTAAAAATTTGGTGTCATTTTGAAGTTATGTCATGTGCTGAAAACATTTTCAAAACCAGTTTTATTATTGTCATAAACGTATGATATAAATAGTAAAAAGTAGTAAACTTTACTAATTAATACGCTTTTATTAGCTTGGTATGTATCTATGTAACGGAATCTTTGAATGTGATTTTCACCCCCTTCAAAACGTCGGATTGATTTGAAACTTTGCACACTTATCAAGGACCGATGACGATGCAATACTAATTTTGTTGGGTAAAATAAGTGAGCACTGATTATGGTACCCAGAACCCGTTTTCGGGAGTCATTAAAAACTTTATATACAGGGTGATTCACGACGATATACAGAAACTGCAGGAGCTCATTAATTTTGTTGGGTGTATGAAGTGAGCACTGATCATGGTCCCCAGACTAAAAAATAAAAAAATAAATAATAGTTAAAAAAACTAAAAAAAATACGCTTTAAAAGCAAACCGAACTAAAAATTTGAAAATAATTGTAAAAAAAGCGTGGGGTGCGTTGTACTATATTTTTATAATAACTCTACTTTTATAAATATCTACCAATGAAATGTTTGTAACATTTGATGAAAAGCACCCAATTATTTTCAAATTTTTATATCGGTTCGCTTTTAAAGGGTATTTTTTTAGTTTTTTAATATATTATTTATTTTTTACTCAGTTTCAAAAAGAGATATTGCAAAAAACCTTAGCAATCAACACTTACAATTTATTTTAAAGAAAAAAATACAGTTTTCGTTTTTTGACGAAAATAAAACAAAAATATGCTTAAAAGTGAAGGTACGGTTAGGTTATTTTAACATTGAAATTAGTAGCCAACTTAGCCCATTTTGAATTTAGGGACCCGAGCCTTAAGTAGTTTTTTGTCTACATTGATTGTATGCCAGTCAGTCAGGACAAATAAATAGATTAAATTACAAAACGGGACGTTTATAGAGTTAGAGAACACTGTCTGACGTCTCTTTATTAACAAATACCGCAGTTTTTAATCCAGACAAAACATTAGTCGCGGCAAAGGAATGACGCCTCATCGCCTCATGCTTCTTCACATGATGAGGTTCCATAGTGTTATTAGCCGGATGTTTTCATTTTGTAATGGAGACGTGTTTTTATATTACTTGACTCTGCGAAGGACATCAACAGTAAATGTATTAAAGTCTTGAAGCTCGTTTAACATATTTATGCGTTGCAACGTTGGTACTAAACTGTACATCATAGTCTACTTTGTATTCCCTTAGAAAGTCATTTAGCTTTTAGTACCTCCCGTCTTGGCTGTTGACGGTGCACAATTGTGAAACGAATACGTTTTTAATTAAGTCGTTTAAAATGTTCTGACAATATAAAACGTACAAAATGACCTCTGATGAGAGCATGCTATATTATTTTTGGTCAAAACAAAAATCAAGGCATCCTTAAACAATGTTACTTTGCCTCGTTTACATTAACCAAATCTCGTTCGCACTCTAAGAGGTCTTTTCTGCCTCATCAAAAGGGTAGAAAGGACCACTTATCATCCGGCGGGCGGAAAAGTGCCCGCTTACAAAGCATTTAATTTTTTTGTCGCCCGCCTATAGGCAAGCTTGAAAGTACATTCAATGCTTTTAAAGAGTAAGCCATAAAAACTGACCTATTTTTACTTTCTCCCCCATATACGTAGTAAATGGAGAAAGTATTGTTTTCGTCCAAATTTTCGAATTTGAATTTTTAGTGGAATTATCCGTTTTGGTGCTCCCTGAACCCAAAAAATTCTTAGTGGAATTATCTGTGTTGGTGCTCCCTGAACCCAAAAATATTTTGAGTGGAATTATTTGTCTTGGTGCTCCCTGAACTCAAAAAAGTGGATTTTTGGTGATGTCTGTCCGTGTGTCTGTTAGGATGTGTACAGAGCTGGAGACCATACCAACTGTCCGATTTTGATGAAATTTGGTATGTAGGTGTAGTTCTGGAATATCTCCAGGCGTTTGTTTAATTTTTTCAAATTTTGGATTTTTAAGGAGGTTTACCCTCCCCTCCTCAAAAATAGCCACCAAAAAAAAACGAGAAAAATCAAAATTTCTAAAAACGGCTCTAACGATTTTGGTAAAATTTGACTTATTTGTAGTCCTTAATGTATCTTACCATGTGCAAAAACAGCATCTTTCTAAAAATTATTGTTTAGGTAATAATAATGACAGATTTTTGGGGGGTTTTGGTCATAAAGGTGGTTGTTTTTCAAAAATTTGCTAAACCTTTTTTCGTGCTTCTATATATATGCCTAATTGACATGTTTGGTGCCAATTTGTTCGAAATCGATGGAAGATGGAATAGTTATAATAATAATATTTATTAGTTACTCTCCTATTTTAATACAATTATGAATCACAGTGAATCTGTTTGATAATTTAAATATGTTTGTGAGAAAGTATGTGCCAGTTATCTGGTACCGTTTATTGTACTGTAATTTCTCAGCAGTTATAATTGTTGGAGGTTTCATTGTTGAGGCAAATAACTGTTTAATTAATACAATTTTGAGTTTAGTTAACACGGATCATCAGTGGTTAGCGCATCATGGTGCTTTTGTCATAGTCATTTTTCAAAAGTAATGAATCTGTGATTTCTACACAACGTCGGTCGTCGTGGTGCCAATCCAAAGTCGAAAAACTATTCTAAGGTGGTTTGATAATATCCGGAACGTGGCTTCTGCCCTCAAAATCAAACCTAGTGACAGACCTCGATTCGGACGCCGGAAAACATTGAAACGGTCCGCGCAAGTGTGCTGCAGAGTCATAAGCGCTCAGCCCGTAAACGATCATTTGCTTTGGTAATTTCGAAAACTTTTGTCCGCAGAATATTGCATTTGGATTTAAATTTCCATCCCTATAAAATAGTTATGGTGCAGAAACTAAACGAGAGGGATTTCGATTCACGCCTGACCATGTACCATAGATAGACTATTGAAGCTTGTGAATGAAGCTAATCTTTTTCAACACTGGTCATGTCGGATGAAGCTCATTTTGAATTGTCGGGACAAGTTAATAAACAGAATTTTCGACTTGGTCTGCCGAGAATCCAAGAGAACGATCACTTCATCCACAAAAAGAGACTGGTGTGGAGTGGCCCGGATTGAGATCTTTCGACCATATTATTTTAAGAACGATATGGGAATGCCTTTCACTGTTAACTCAAAACGCTATGCGGCCGTGCTCAGAAATTGTCTGATGCCACAGCTGTTACGTCGGTTAAGAATCGTCGCAAACTCTATTCGGTTCCAACAGGATGGTGCGACTTGTAACGCATCAAATTCGTCAATGCTAGTTTTACGTGAACTGTTTCCGGGACATTTGATTTCCCGGTTTGGTCTGCGCGATCCCCAGACCTGACCTGTAGTGACTGTTGACTGTCTATAGAGTAAAGTCTTCGTTTCTAAGCTTTAGGATATTGCTGAACTAAAGCAGTGCACAAGGAACGAGATCGCTCCAATTCCTCAGTCAATGTTGCGGAAGGTTACAGCGAGTATGCAGAAGAGGTGGGAGGCCTGTGTGGATGTGGAAGGACGACACTTGACGGACATCATCTATCATAAGTAGAAATGGCAAAATCTTGTAAATATTTTAGTTTGGTTTGTAACATTAAAGTATGTTTAGCTATTAAGTTATTTCATTTTAAAATAATTCGACCACGCAGCTGAACCGCTGACGTGAGTTGAGCAAATTTCCAAAATTAAGTTTATAGGCCTATGTTTTAGGGTTTCAACCAACAATTTGGGAAATATGTCTATTCACGACGGTGCTGAATAGGTGCAAAATGCTTCGCACGCCAACCCCCGTATTCGGAGTATCTTCAATACGCAATGCATTGCGTGCTTCGCACGCCATTCAACATATTGGGAGTGTTTTCAATACATAAAGCATTGCGTGCTTTGCACGCCATTCCGCGTGATGGGAGTATCTTAAATACACAACGCACGCCAATCCCACGGTAAAATCCACCATATGGCTTTGAACCGGGTACTTTTATGGTATTTTACGTTTTGATCGATTTTGAGGGAACCAAGCGAGCTATAAGGTCGCGTAAAAAAATAAAATGTTCAGAGTAACATCCTACATTTATATTTTTAGAAAAATTCATCGTCGCAGGAAAATCTAAAAATTAGTTACTTACGGTCAGAAAACGTAATTCCGGTTATTGGATTTTTTGGCTAACGAACTCGTCCGAGCGACGTATACAACCAACGTGTATACCAAATTTGAACCAAATCGGACTTAAAATACGGCCACTACAGTGCGAACACATATATACAGAAATATATAGGCCTACGTGTATATATAGGAGTATGCATAGGCACATTTGCAGATACATATATATGAATTTTGATGACACCCGCTACTCCCGACCTTAGTTAGGTCTCACCATAAGGTCGATGCACTTCTGTGTCATAAACAACTAATACGTTTGAATTTAATTAAATCTCTTTGGTGAAGTTTAGTTAAATATCGCTTAGTTTGTATGTTGAGCTAACCAATAATTACTTTGTTTGTTTGTTGCAGGTAAATATTGGCAGATTGCTAAGTCCTGATGCTTACCTGGGTAAATACAATGTTATTATGTAATACGTAGGACTCTACATTATACGAGGTTTAATCAGTACGGTAAATAATAAGCATCATAGAATTTGAATTAATCTCCTTCAAACTACTGTCCTTGGCTAGCGATGCACTTGTCCTAACGTTGAATCTAACGTTGAAGACTTCAATTTTTTTCAATTTCAATTTCAATTTATTTATCCTTTTGACAAATTTTACATTTTGTATAGGACAAGTCAAGTATCAATTCACAGTAAATAATATAATATAGAGGCACCTAGCGATAAGCCTACATTAAACATATATCACAATACCAATACACACAAATACTTTAGGAAACCTCAACAGTTTAAAATTTATATATAAAAAAACATCTATAATTAGATCTACATAATTGTTCTGAAGTATATGAGATCAGCCATAAAATGCATTTCTCACTAAAAACAGAATAAATAAAACTACAAATAAATCCTACAAGTAAATTACAAAAATGCATATTATGTTATTCTAAAATCCTTACTTAAATTTAAAGAAAATTAAAATAAAGTATAAACACACAGTTAAAATGAAACAATACAACAACAAGAAAAAAGAAGAGATCACATCTATCACAAAATAGTACCATGACGCAGAAACTCATCCACCGAGTAAAAGGATCCAGATAATAGAAATTGTCTAAGACTGTTTTTCAAAATCCTGTAGTTTGGGGAAATTTGAATGCTTTTAGGAAGCTTATTCATGAACTTTGCACCAGCTTGTGAGGGAAGTTTACTGTATACATTTAACCTGTGCTGTCTGGCACGATACTCACAAGCTTGCCTGGTACTGTAGTTGTGCACCTATATTATGGACATGATCACACTTGAATTTAAAAAAAAGTAAGTACTCCATAATTCTTGAAATAGTTTTTACAACTTTGTCTTTTATGTAGCCCTGCAATAAGCCTTATGGCTCTTTTTTTGCAAGACAAACACTCTTCTCATGTTTTGAACTGATGAGTTTCCCCAAAGAAGAACTCCATAGTTCAAATAATGATACACTAGTTCATAATAGGCTGTTAAAAGTATCGATCAACCACAGTATGGCTTCAAACTTCTCAGTACAAATTACCTGAGCTAATTTTTGCACTGATATTGCTAATGCGGTCATTCCAGTTCAACTTGTCATCAATTAGAAGACCCAAAAATTTTATTGATTGCACTTCTTCAAGTATACTATCACCTAGCATGACACTTGGTGTCAGATTTGAACTATGCTTTCTACTGAAGTTTATGTACTTAGTTTTACGTTGATTGATTGTTAAATAGTTGTCAGCAAAATACTGTCCAGTGCCATTGACTTCTTTCAGCTGCTGGGTCTTGGCCATTTCGATGTCGGGAAATGTGTCAAAACGTTTTTATTTTAGTTTGTTTTTGAACTGCAAACCTCTACAGATGCACTAAATATATTTGAATTGGGTATATGAGTGTAACTATATACGTCATAGGCTTAAACATAGCGCCTATAGATTGTCCTACGTCATAGGCTTATACTATAGGCGCTATGTTTGCTGGCGGGTGAATCGGATTTACCGTCACGCATTTTCTGAGACGCTTTATTGTGATATAGTACACATGTGTATCCGTCTGTTTGAAAAAGTTTTGGTCTTGCCGAGATTCGAACCAGTAGAGTTAATCACCATAGACAAGCGCCTTAGCCGGTTAGGCCACGAATGCATTGCTAGTTGAGTATATTTGAAGTCTGAGAAAGTGGGGCGTTTTACTTTTCGTCTGAATAGCTTCGGTTGAGTTCTTTTAAGTTTTAATGTTTAGTTTGTAGGAAAGGCTATGAAGGGGTATCGATAATTGCCTGAACCCCAAAACGACGACAATTTCATTAGTAAAACAATAATTACAATTAATTGTTCAAATTGAAGAGAAAGATTCTCACATAACTGACATCGTTGGAAAACTTTCTTTAAAAAACAATTACAAATATACACTAATATTATAAAGACTTAACATTTGTTTGTATGTAGGGTCAATCTCCGGAACTACTGAACCGATTGAAAAAATAGATTTACCAATAAAAGCTACACTATCCCTGAGTAACATAGGCTATAATTCATTTTGATAAAAACATTTTTTATTTAAATATTTGTAAATTTAGTCGGAAAAAATTCTTAGGTTAGGCCTAGACTGAGAAACCAACACATTCATTACCGTAGGAGCCAATTGAATAAAATAACAGATAAAACATCTGTTTGCTCTAATAGTTTCATTAACAGCTGATTTCAAAATTTGAAGCAATTATTTGTATTTATAACTTTTAGGTTAGCTTTTACTTTCTCCCCCCCCCTATACGTAGTATATAGAGAAAGTATTGTTTTCGTCCAAATTAACAAATTATGAATTTTTAGTGGAATTATCTGTTTTGGTGCTCCCTGAACCCCCAAAAATTGTTTAGTGGAATTATCTGTGTTGATGCTCCCTGAAACGAAAAATATTTTTAGTGGAATTATTTTTTTTTAGTGCTCCTTGAACCCAAAAAAGTGTTTTTTTGGTTATGTCTGTCCGTGTGTCTGTTAGGATGTGTACAGAGCTGGAGACCATACCAAGGGTCCGATTTTGATGAAATTTGGTATGTAGTTGTAGTTCTGGAATACCTCTAGGCGTTTTTTCATTTTTTCAAATTTTTGTTTATTAAGAGGTTTTACTCCCAAAAAATGGCAAAAAAAACGATAAAATCTAAATTTCTCAAAAACGGCTCTAACGGTTTTAATAAAATTTGGCTTATTTGTAGCCCTTAACTTACCCTACCATATGCAAAAACCGCATCTTTCTAAAAATGCTAGTTTAGGTAATAATAATAATAATTTTGTGGTTTTTGGCCAAAAAGGGGATTATTTTTCAAAAATTATCATAACCTTTTTTCGTGCATCTAAGCAGACCTAATTGATATTTTTGGTGCAAATTTGTTCGAAATCGATCGAATAGTTTTTATTAGTTACTCTCCTCTCTCCTAATTTTATACAATTATGAAGTCACAGTGAATCTGTTTAATAATTTAAATAGGTTTGTGAGAAAGTATGTGCCAGTTTCTGGTACCGTTTATTATTAAAATGAAGACCTGAGCCTTGCTGGTTCTTTTAACCTTTATTATAACTGCTGTTATAAAATATACGAAATAATTTGATTTGAACATTTAACATTATTTACCATCATAGCTTTGGTGATATTATTAATCCTACACCTTTATTATAAATAAAACATAACGTGATTATGTGTATAGAAGGTTCCAACAAGGGGTTGGCGTGCGGAGCACGCAGGAGGTTCGGTAGTATTTAATAAATTCTTTAACTACACTGTCCGCGCAATATTTTCTCGTGAAACGGCGCCAGACAGTTTGCTGGCAGACAGGCGGTCGGACGCACGGTGCCGATTGTTACTTTGGCCTCAGAACGTGACGTTGGAATTTATTAAACCCCCAGTTGGTAACGTATTTGGAAGTAAAAGCCACAACAGTACCGAGCGCGTTGCCAGCTCGCAGTCTCGGTCTATTTCCGATGATATTTCTGCTGCCAAAATAATGATAGGATTACAATTAATCCGCGGAGGCATTGGAATGTGGCGGTCGCCGAGCCAAGTTTGGGGAAATTAAGAAGGCTTTTGTAATGATTTGAGACAGGGCTCTGGACATGCTTTATTGTGCCCCCGTAGGATGAATAATGTCGTGACATCGGTTGCATTGTGTCGGGAACACGTTAAGTGGAAGATGTTGTGTAGAACAATTCGTGTCATTCTCGCAAAATCTATGGCCACCGCTACCTCCACCACCCTACTAACCCGACCAAAGTGCCTCTGTCCTAGTGTGCAATAATTTGTTTGCATTCGCTTTGTCACGAGGGCTTGTGAGTACAGAGAGGCTTTACTATTACACCTATCCGTCAACTCCTGTAAAAGCGAGTGTACATACGTACGTGAGTAACATGTAATATAACAGTTGATTTCACCCATCATCTGTAATACTACCTCCAGCTTAGGTTATACGTTGGGGTTATGTTTACAACTTCAATCGTTATAATTTCTTGTGAAGTAGATTTTATTTTCTAAATGAGTTATACTGTAGGACTAATGTATACGTTAATACCGTATAATATTTGCTTTGAGGTTATAAACTGTACATAAATACAACCTTTTACCATCAATATATTCGTTTATACGCATTTAAAGAAGATATACTTATTCGTTTAACTTCGAAAACATTCGTAAATCTTCGTCAAACATATAAAAATATTGGATTACTAGGGGAAACCCTTGCGTGCTTCGCATGCCAACCCCGTTGGAATCTTGTATACACAAAATCATGTTATGTTTTCTTTATAACTAGCTGGCCCGACCCGGCTTTGCACGGATAGACAAATCAAAGTTAAATGTACAATAACAAAACATATATTATATCAATAAATATATTACACTATGTATTTCTTATGGGGATTTTTAGTAACTTTGACCCCTCCAAACCTCCCCTAAAATTTAAATTGTTTTAAAAAAATTCTTTCTTAACGAGAACCTAGGGCCCTAGAGGAAGCTACATAATAAATTTCATTCCAATCCGTTCGATGGTTTTTTGTAGTAACTTTGACCGCCTAAACCTCCCCTAAAATTTGAATTTTTTTAAACCCTTTCTTAGCGAACATGTATGGCCCTAGAGGAAGCTACTTACATACTAAATTTCATTCCAATCCGTTCGGTAGGTTTTGATAAATCGTGATTTAGTAACTTTGAGCCCCCCAAAACCCCCCTAAAATTTAGAATTTTCGGAAACCCCCCGCGTCTAGAGCCTATCTATAAAGAGTATTAGTGCCAAATTTCATGTTTGTAGGCCTCGTGGTTTTGGAGAAACTGTGATGAGTCAATGAGTCAATGGTATTTGGCTTTTATAAGTATAGATAAAGGTGTATTATTAATAATAACACCAAAGCTAAGATGGTTTTAAATAATAATGTTAAATGTTCAAATCAAATTATTTCGTATATTTTATAGCAGCAGTTATATTAAAGGTTAAAATAATCAGTAAGGCTCAGGACTACACTTTAATACAAATATAACTTACAAGTTAGAAATACAAATAATTGCTTCAAAGTTTGAATTTAGGTGTTAATGGAAATATTGGAGCAAACAGATGTTTTATCTGTTATTTTATCAAATTCGTTGCTATGGTAATGAATGTAAATGCATTAAAGAAACTTGTGTTGGTTCAGTGTAAAATTGTTTTTTTCATTATTATTTTAGTATAGACAATCAGGTTTAAAGATGTTTTACTTTCTCGCTATACTATAGTATAGAGAAAGTATAGTGGTCGCAAAAAAAATCGATGTTGAGATTTTTGTGGAAATATTCATATAGGGACCAACTTATTCGATCAATTTCAATCAAATTTGCACCAGACACGTCAAGTAGGCCTGTATAGATGCACGAAAAACGGTTTTGAAACATTTTGAAAAGCAACCCCCTTTTTGGCAAAAATCCCAAAAGTCAGTTATTATGTTTTTATAAAAAAACCGGCTCTAAGGATTTGATAAAATTTGGCTTATTTGTAGCCTTTAATGTACCCTACCATATGCAAAAAACAGCATCTTTCTAAAAATTCTCGTTTAGCTAATAATAATAATAACTGATTTTTTGGGGTTTTTTGGTCATAAAGGGGGTTGTTTTTCAAAAATTTTCAAAACCTTTTTTCGTGCATCTATACAGGTTTAATTGACGTGTTGGTACAAATTTGTTCGAAATCGATCAAATAGTTTTCTCTCTAAATAGTAATAATAATATTTATTAGTTAATCTCCTACTTTAATAAATCGACTCTTCTACCCCTCCTACAATTATGAAGTCACAGTGAATCTGTTTAATAATTTAAATATGTTTGTGAGAAAGTATGTGCCAGTTCCAAGTACCGTTTATTTATTTAAATTTTAAAATGGACAAGATAAAATTATTTACCAAATTTCAGATTAAACCAATATAACCAACGATTTATATTCATGTCAGTTTTCACTTCACTGTGTTCGTGCTTTTTGAAGTGATAACTTCTATTGGCCCGTTGGGCACTTTCGACTTGGCTATGTTTTCGAAATCTCGCGTCACGCCAGATTTCTCGTGAGATCTTGCATAACGCCAGATTTCCCGCGAGATCTCGCGTCACGCCAGATTTCTCGCGAGATCTCGCGTCACGCTTTTGTTTAGACACAAGTCAGATCGTGGACAGGGAATATTATTAATACATTATTTACATTTATTAGCATAGCAATTAAATTAACACATAAGAATTAGTTAATATAATATAACAGCTGATTTCG
>JAGFPH010002646.1:45592-63228 GCA_018207615.1 Philaenus spumarius | reverse complement strand
TTTATTTGCTTAAGTGTTACAACATAATTATTGAATTTTAACGATGTTACTAAGCACTAAACAACGTTAGGGAATTAAAGATATAAGTAACTCATAAATAAATTAAATCTATTTGATCCATAAACCTTATTCAAACTGATGTCCATCGATCGCAATGCACTGATGACAACGAAATAGAAAACAGTCATACGCTTTGCTGAACAACTCTCGAGGTATCAACAACAGTTCCTCTTCGACCAACCTCATTAGTTCATCGTCTGTCGCAATGTTATGACAATAAACCTTCTCCTTCAAAAAGCCCCACAGAAAAAAGTCACAAACAGTCAAGTCTGGAGACCTTGGGGGCCAGTCCATGAAGCTGCTGCCACGACCTATCCAACGGTTAGGAAGATTTTGGTCCAAAACTGCTTTGGCCACATTAGCATAATGCGGAGGAGCTCCATCCTGTTGGAAAAAAATGTCTTTCATCTCAGGCTGAGAAAGATGAGGAACTATGTGATTGCTTAAAACTGATGCATACCTTTCTCCAGTCATTGTTTGTCGGGATATGTCATACGACAAAACACCATCCTTGGTAACAGCAGCCCAAACTGTTATACCTGTTGATTTTAATTTCTCTTCTTGTAAGATATGTGTATTTTTTGTGTTATAGTAATGCCAATTATGCCTGTTTACAGTTCCTGTTCGATAAAATGTCGCTTCATCTGAAAACACGATTCCTTCATGCCATTTGCTATCTAGGTCATTCTTTTCAATTATTTTCGAACAAAATTCCAATCGTCTGTCAGGATCATCTACAAACAGTCCGTGAACTAAATGAGTTTTATAATGTTTGATTTTGTTCTTTTTGGCGTACCTTTGGACAGATGACTTCGGTATCCCTGTAGCAGATTCCACCTTTCTTACTGAATTAGGCGTATATTTGGAGATTCCATGAAAGCAGCACATACGATTTCTTCATTTTCTATGTTGGAGGATCTATGGTATTTTTTTTGTATTGACCCCGTTTCTAGTAGGATAGCCTTCCACTTACGAATAGATTTCCTTTACGGTGGAACTACACCTGGGTACTTTTCCCTAAAACACCTTATTGCTTCATAATCATTTTCAAAGGCAATCGCCCAGGAACAACATTTCACTTTTTGCTCAGTTGAAAACGGCATGGTACATAAGACACTTTACAATGCAACTTAATAACAAATGCCAATGTTTATTACCAAATATGTTCATTGTTGTGGATACATGCAGTCAGCTGATAGATTTAAAATAGTCTAAACAGTTGTAGCTGTTCCTATTCTAAAAGTAGGTTTACCCTTAAAATACGATTGCTAATTTTGTTGTTGTTTTCCGCCATTTTGTTTGAATCAGTCAGAATTAACTGATACTCAGGGATCAGTTGTACATGTGTGTTAGTCACGACTGTAGAATTTCAAGTCTGTAGCGCGCTCTATACGTCTGTCATATCAATTCAAAAATAGGGACCTCTTCGTGGGACACCCGGTATAACAATACAAGTACTATTGTGACATCTCCTTATTTCAAAACTTAACCTAATATAACCTGATTTGTATTTGGTATGTGTAAATGACCAAACAAGATTTATTGGGCGACGCCCTCTACCCGCTTTCGTGGACATTTTGTAAATCCTTGCTCTCCGAAACTACTCGACTGATTTGGATGAAAACGTGCTATTGCACCGTCTACAAAAAGTTTCACTATAGAACGAAACATAACAAAATTTGTTTCGTTCAAGTCAAAAAACTTGTTTCCTGATTTTTGGCTAACGAATTCTTCCGAGCAACTTAAAAAACAACATGTGTACCGAATTGCAAGTAAAATGCGTCAGTTAAAATGTGAACACATGTATATACAATTTTGAATGACACCCAAAACGTGTTCTGGGGACCATGATCGGTGCTAACTTACCACTCCCGACCACCATAACTTAGGTGCTAACTTAGGTCTCACCATAAGGGTCACTGCAATAGCTCTTATTTTCTATGGAAACCAATTCATATAAAAGCGAGTATACGTACATACATACAGCTGATTTCACCCATCATCTGTAATACTAATCATAATTACACTTTCAGGTTATGTTTACAACTTCAATCATTATAATTTCTTGTGAAGTTTATTTTTTAAATATGAGTTATAGAACTAATGTAGGCTATAATACGTTATAATATTTGCTTTGAGGCTATAAACTGTATATAAATACAACCTTTTATCTATATATATAAAAATGAATTGTTGTTCGTTAGTCTCGCTAAAACTCGAGAACGGCTGGACCGATTTGGCTATTTTTGGTCTTAAAATGTTTGCAGTAGTTCATAGAAGGTTTATACGTAAAGAAAAGTTTGAAAAGTTTCCCGAAAAAGTTTCAAATTCGGAAGAAACTGAACAGCATTTATTGTATGAACTCAAAACCATAGCTCACAAAAACAGCTGTTCGTATAAAAAGCTTATGTTTGTTTACATGTATTACCATAGCAACATTACTTAGCAAATTTATAATCACTTTAATACTCTTCAAAACCAACAGCTTTTTAAGGTTAGATTGAAAAACTATAAACAAACACAAATAAAAATGCTTACAGAATTATAATTCAACTGAAACATTGGTTATTAAATATCTATATAGGCCTACTTAGAGATATACTGCTTAAAATATTGTTTATATAAAATATATCATAACTATGAAGTTTTTAATATTTTTCAAAACATATTTTCGCTATCAATAATAATAACAAACAAATTATTTGACACCATGCATAACCATAAACATACACGAGTTTAAACATATTTTATTGAAAACTAAACAAACCATCTGAATTAAACTAAATGCCATTAAAATATCACATTCGTAGCTTTATTTTGATATATACTGTATATTGTATATTTAAATACTAAACAATATACAGGGGTGGCAAAAAGTCCCGGAACAACCCAATATCTTTTTCCAGGTTCCACTTACACAATTGAAACTTTGCAAATTGTTTATGGGTATAAAAAACTACTTTTTTAGAAAATGGCTGATTTTTCACCTCCTCTGGGGGACGGCCCGTCAGGAGTCGGTGAAAAATCTTAAATGTAAGCATGGGTTGTTATGCATATAATTTTAAAGGTCTTGATGAGACAAACACAACGACATAATAAAAATGAAAAATGGATGATCCTGAAAAAAGTTATGGCTGTTCAAAGTTTTGATATGCTGCATGTTAAATGAGCCTTATTCTAAGTTTAATTTATTTTTACATGTTCCATGTATTACACGTTCAACTCTGCAAATTGTTTACGGGTATAAAGAACTACTTGTTTATGCTACAGTTGATTTTTCATCTCTTAATTAACCCTTCAACGTGTTTTGCCGTACGTGATACGCCGGGATTATTTTTGCCTTGGCGTGTTTTGACGTATAACATACGCTCAGGAAAATTACATCAGATTCTTCCATCTAGCGGCTAAACTTGGAACTATCTCGAAGCGATTTATATTGCAGCATAATGTAGTATAATTGTAGATATTGTAGCATAACTATTGGCTGATTTAAAAAAAAAGACATACGATAATTCTGTTGAATTTCTTGACGAAATTAGTTCAGCAGTATAACAGCTGTTTTACCATACAAGTTTGTGACATTGTGTTTACTACGTTTTTGTTTACATTTGATCACTTGTAGTGTTTTTATGTTTGTTAGTTGATTGATTACGTTCGGAAATCATGTTTTGAATATTTTATATTGGTTTTATTAGTGTTTTCTTAGGTTTGTGTTTTGTGATAAGACTACCAACTAAAACTAACTTTTGACTGGTATGTAAATATGTTATCACAATTAAACGCATGTGTTATTGATATTACCAAAAAGAATGTAATCTGCTGTTTAATTTAGTAAAAGAATCATTAAAATATTCCAAAAAATAAGTTAGTTAGTAACGTTTTTATACAAACATATTTTATAACTCCTGAAAGCCTAAAAAAGTCCCGCAGCCGGGGGAGTTTCTCTCATAAAAAGTCACACGTTGAAAGGTTAAGGCTCAAACTTAGAATAAGGCTCATTTAACATCAATGCAGCATATCAAAACTTTGCTTACATTTAAGATTTTTCACCGACTCCTGACGGGCCGTCCCCCAGAGGAGGTGAAAAATCAGCCATATTCTAAAAAAGTAGTTTTTTATACCCATAAACAATTTGCAAAGTTTCAATTGTGTAAGTGGAACCTGGAAAAATATATTGGGTTGTCCCGGGACTTTTTGCCACACCTGTATATCTTATACTAATTAGACCTATACATTTAAAATGACAAACTCTATTTGAAACAGTTTGTTACATCCTAAATTAACGCGGATGTTACAAAGTGATTCAAAATCTTTTCTACGACCCCCAGCTAATTTAAACCGTCGCTAAGAAAGGGTTAAAAGAAATTCGAAATTTTAGGGTGGTTTGGGAGGTGGGGTCAAAGTTACTAAAAATACCTACAAGAACGAATTGGAATGAAATTTGGTACGTAGCTTCCTCTAAGGCCGTAGGTGCTCGCAACATTGTCAATGAAATTAAGTGAAAGCCAAAATTAGTAAAAACTATAAATTAAAACGATATATTTAAAGCTTTTTCATGTTAGATAGTAGTTTACAGGAATACAATTTTCAGTGCTTTCCTAAATAGCGTAGACTTTTTTTCATGACCACAGTAGGTTACGCACAGGTATTCAACGAACACTTAAAAAGAATTACAATTACGTCAAAAAGACTGAACATACCAACAACCACGGGCAACGCCGTACGGGTCAGCTAGTCATCAATATATTCATTTATACAAATTTAAAGAAGAAATTCCTAATCATTTAACTTCGCAAACATTCGTACATCTTCGTGTACCATATTAGATTATTAATTTCTTTACTATAATATTAATAACTTATAAATCATTTAATATATCAATATGAAATAAAAAGCTATTAAAAGATAATATCTGTATCTTTCTTTAGGTATATAATAATGTATAAAAGTACACAATTTTGACAAATAGAACTACACTTTTATAATCTTTTTAATTGTACACATTTACCGAGTTAAAAATTGCCGTCAGCATAGTTAGGTAGGCCTAAATAAAAGTCTGTTGTTTTTAAATAGTATTTTTGAAGTGATAACTTCTATTGGCCCGTTGGGCACTTTCGACTTGGCTATGTTTTCGAAATCTCGCGTCACGCCAGATTTCTCGCGAGATCTTGCATCACGCCAGATTTCCCGCGAGATCTCGCGTCACGCCAGATTTCTCGCAAGATCTTGCATCACGCCAGATTTCCCGCGAGATCTCGCATCACGCCAGATTTCTCGCGAGATCTCGCGTCACGCTTTTGTTTAGACACAAGTCAGATCGTGGAGAGGGAATATTATTAATACATTATTTACATTTATTAGCATAGCAATCAAATTAACACATAAGAATTAGTTAATATAATATAACAGCTGATTTCGCCCATCATCTGTAATTCTTAAACAAAACCCAGCGTAGATTATATTTTGGGGTTATGTTTACAACTTCAACCATTAAAATTTCTTGTGATGTTAATTTTCTTATAATATATTAGTTATACAACTAATGTAGGCTTCTATAACTATAAGTTATATGGGCTTCTACACGTTATAAGATTTGCTTTGGGGTTATAAACTGTATATAAAACTTTCCTTTGATCATCAATATATTCGTTTATACAAATTTAAAGAAGGATACCTACTGTTTAACTTCGCAAACATTCGTACATCTTTGTATAACATATTTGATTATTAGTTTCTTTACTGTAATATCATTCATCTAAATCAACTTCTAAATCATTTCATCTATCAATATGAAATAAAAGGTAACTAAAAGATAATATTTTTACCTTTCTTTAAATATATAATAACGGATATAAATAAACAATTTGAACAAATAGGCCTACAGTTTTATAATCCTTATAATTGTACACATTTACCGAGTTAAAAATCCCCGTAGTCATAGAAGTTATCACTTCCAACGTGTGGTCTTAAGCACACCCAGTTAATTTTTTTTTAAATAATGTGTTTCTGTTGTGTACCTAATTAATCTGCCTGGCATTTTTCACGTTGGCTTACTAGTTTGCTAATAACACAAATTAAACATTAAACAGTTATTGTACATTTGTGCTCCCTAGACAAAAGTAATCCAACAGTTTCAGATCGAAGGGAGGAAGGAATGTGGTCGCGTGACTGCCGTCCATTAAAGTCAACGACTAAATTAAACATAATCACGTAGGCCTTGTTAGAAAACTAAGCCAATTGTAAAGGAAACAAGGGAACCTTTATTTTCTCAAGTTGGTTCGATAACGACGATGGCTAGGGTTATTGGGTCAGGGAATTGTAAACTCGACATTTTCTCTTTCAATTAATTACCCTTGTGTTGAATAAGTCAAATTTCACGCTACAAAATATTATAAGCGAACTATCATAGACTAGGGGAACCCCTGCGTGCTCCGCACGCCAACCCCGCTGGAGTAGGATTAATAATAACCCCAAATCTATGATGGTGAATAATTTTATTATAATTACTTGTTCGGACATTTGCCATCATTTGTGTGTTAAATAATCAAACACGACGTTTCGGGAATACAAATCAATTCCCGTTCTCAAGTGACTAAAACTAACGGTACATAAACCTAGGCAACTAGGCCTATGTAAGGGTGAACAAGGTAAAACTACAAATTATTACTAACCTTAAATATCTACATGATGGATCTCAGAGCTAAGACTGAGAAGTCAAACACACCAAACACAGACACAACACAATTCTTACACTAAGCACACGCAACTTATGGCAAGCGTCTAGTTTACAAGTTGAAGATAGACTGACAACTGGCCAGGTGTTCCCGAAACGTCGTGTTTGATTATTTAACACACAAATGACGTTAGTTTTAGTCACTTGAGAACAGAAATTGATTTGTATTCCCGAAACGTCGTGTTTGATTATTTAACACACAAATGATGGCAAATGTCCGAACAAGTAATTATAATAAAATTCAACATCCATCATTAACAAACAATAACTTCAAACAGAGAATGGCGAAAAATGTCAAATGTTCAAATCAAATTGTTTCGCATATTTTATAACAGCAGTTATAATAAAGGTTAAAACAACCAGCAAGGCTCAGGTCTTTAGGTCAGCAACTATTTAGTAAAAACCTAACCTAAAAGTTAGAAATACGAATAGTTGCTTCAAAGTTTGAAATCAGCTGTTTTATCTGTTACTCTGTTCAATTGGTTGCTACGGTAATAAATGTAAATACATGTGACGGTTCATCAGTCTAGGCCTAACCTAAGATTTTTTCCGACTAAATTTACAAATATTGAAATAAAAAATGTGTTTACCAAAATGAATTTATAGCCTATGTTACTCAGGCATAGTGTAGCTTTTTATTGGTAAAACTATTTATTCAATCGGTTCAGTAGTTCCAGAGATTACCCCTATTTATAATATTAGTATAGAAAATATGAGTTAAGCAGTGGCTCTTACAGTGAGGCCTGAGGTCGGGAGTAGTCGCTGAGAAACGGCCGTCGAAATACAAACAGTTTTAACAATTTAGTAGAATATCAAAGTCTGTCCTGCAGTGTGGGTTGCGGAGCAAGCACGGTTCAATTGCTTTACAATTTAACTTTGTTTTTAAAACAATTTCAGCCGTCGGTTCATTGCCCTTTGTGCGATTCTGTTCTAAGTTTAATTAAGTTAATTACAGTAATAAAACGCTAGCACTCTTTTACAGTTAATATTAGAATAGCAATATTGATTGTCGCTAAAACAGCTCCAGGCACCCTCGAGGTATTCTCCCTCCCGCCCCTACACCAGATCTCACCCTTCTATCTGGAAATTTATTTAACGAGTTATTTTAAATTCTTTAGTTGTACACTTTTAACTTAATAAATACTCTAGATTTTCCGTACTGGATCAATATTTTATGGGGTTTTATCTACAAAAATAACTATAGAAGATATTTCAGCAAATTTGGTTTTTTACGCGACCTTATAGCTCATCTGGTTTCCCCAAAATCGATCAAAACGTAAAATAACATGAAAAGCGAGTTGGTGCGTTGTGAGCTAAGCGAAGCAGTTCATAATCCGATGTGGCAAGGTAGTTCGCTGTGAGCGGAACGAAACTGAGGTGCAAACAAAATCTAGTAATATATTTCCTATACGGAGGCAGCTTTTCAGCGCTTTCATGAGTAGACCAATTTCCCAAATAGTCGGTCGGAACCCTGAAACATAATATAAACTTAATTTTGGAAATTCGCTCAACTCACGTCAGCGGTTCAGCTGCGTGATGGAATTATTTAGTTCTTTGCGTTTCTGATGGGAATAAACGACTTTGGTTCCTCGTGTTACTAAAGCAGACAAAAACAGATAATACGGATAAAACCGCAACACAAAATTAATTATGAACACGAAAGTTTATTTTACGAACACTGTTTTCTGTAAAAAATCGCATTATTAAAATTATATGGAAACGTGTATCGCAGGTTTTAAAATAAAGGCGACCATTATTGTTCTTTGAAAGTTCATTAACTCCTATAAAGGCGAGTGTACGATCGTACATAACAGCTGATTTCACCCATCATCTGTAAACCCAGTGTATATGTTATAGTTTGAGGTTATGTTTACAACTTAAATAGTTACAATTTTTTGTGAAGTTGATTTTTTAAAATATGAGTTATAGAACTAACTAGGGGCTCTGCCCCTGGACGCTTCGCGTCCCAACCCCGCCTCAGCCTTCGCTTCGCTCGCACTTGGAAAATTCGCTAAAGAATCTCGTTAATATTTGGCTCGTTTGTACATAGGTGACCGAGCACAAATCAGCTGTTTTATTTGGCAGCTGACTCAAACTCATTAAACATTATCTCCATTAGATTAACATGGAAAATTTGATGGATTGTTTGGCGGAGCTCCTTCTCGGGTTAATAGCGGCTAAAGGGATGATTGGATCTTGAATCTGACAGAAAATCTCTTCTTTGAAATCTAATTTTCTACAAGGTTTGTATTTAACAGTTTTTGCTATCTCTTACCTTTTTCTCACTAAATGCGCTCAAAGTGAGAAAATTAAGAAATAGAAAAAATCTAAAAAATCTTTCCCGCCCAAAAGGTATTTGCAAAATTAAAAAATATTAAATTCTGGCAATTTTTCCAGAAGTTTCTTGTCTAGAGCTTTAATTCAAGTATGAGGTCGAGGGGGTACGATTACGGGAAGTGCCTAATAATTAATGTCAGTGAATCGGTGAAATCGTCTAGCTTTAAGAACGTTGGGCGGAGCTTCCCCTCTCGGATGAATAGTGGTTAAATGGATGATTGGATCTTAAATCTGATGAAAAATCGTTAGTCTGAAATTAAATTGTCTACTTTTGTATTTACCATTTTTTTGCTATCTCTTACCGTTTTCTTATAAAACGAGCTCAAAGTAAAAAAATGAAAAAATTAAAAAAATCTAAAATATCTTTCCCGCCCAAAAGGTGCTTGCAAAATTAAAAAATGTTAACTTCTGGCAATTTTCCCAAACGTTTCTCGTCGAGAGCTTTAACTCAAGTATAAGGTTGAGGGAGGTCCGATTACGGGAAGTGCCTAATAATTAATGTCAATGAATCAGTGTACCGTCTACCTTTATATAAGTAGATATACGTTATAATATTTGCTTTGAGGTTATAAACTGTATATAAATACAACCTTTTATCATCAAAATATTCGTTTGTACAAATTTAAAGAAGAAATTTAAAAACCTATTCGTTTAACGTAATAATAGAAAAGCTGATTCACCCATCACCTGTAAGTAATACGCAAACAAAACTTAGCGTAGATTATATTTTGCTGTTATGTTTACAATTTCAATCAATAATATAGCCTATAATATTAATAACTTCTAATTCATTTGATCTATGAATATGAAATAAAAAGCAATTAAAAGATAATATTTTTATCTTTATTTAAGTATATAATAATATACATAAACACAAAATCTTAACAAATATTCCTACAATTTTATAGTCCTTATAATTGTACACATTTACCGAGTTAAAAATCCCCGTCAGCATAGTTAGGTAGGCCTAGATAAAGTGTGTTGTTTAAATAGTATTTTGTATAAATGATGTATTTCTGATGTGAATCCAATTAATCCGCCTGTGATTTTTCACGGGGATTTACTAGTCTTATACATAACTTAAACATATTGTATGTTGGCTTCCTGGATTGTGTATTAGATTAATATTACAATAGGTTAATTACCTTGTATCATTCCGTCGACCAGGATACATTTTGGATTGTCGACGGAATGATACAAGGTAATTAACCTATTGTAATATTAATCTTATACATAAAACTGATGTAGTAGCTTATTACAATAAGATTTTCTTAACTAAACTTAAAGAAAAACACATTTACTTAAAAGAAAACCCCCACATTACTCTGTAAGAGAAAAAACAAAAACAAAGAAAAACACCCTGAAGGTGTTTAACGAATGCTTGAATGTTTACTGTGTCCGCTTGCCGCTTATGGAATTCATTCCCTGAAGCAATAAAGTTGGACGACGGCCGGGTCCAGTTTATGAAAATCCTAAAATCTTACTTTATGAGTAATATCGAAGAAGCAGCCTTGTATATTGAGGTGAATAGGTTACAATCGGATTTGTATGAATGTTTGTAAGAAAGCTTGTGTGTATTGTGTTTTCAAGGAATTTTGACTGAGAGAAATGTAAAATGTGTTTTGAAGTGTAAACTTTTATAGGCGTACCTTGTTTACAAATTTCGGGCGGTGAATCGGATTTTACCATTACGTTTTTACGTTACGTTCTACTGTAGGTATACCCCTACAGTACACATGTGTGTATATAGCAGAGTATATAGTTTAATTGGTAGCTTCCTCATTTTGTAAGTTGTGTTAAAATAGTTTACTTGGTAGTGTTAAAATTATTATCAAATTTCAGATTAAACCAATATGACCAACGATTTATATTCATTCCTGTTTTCACTTCTGTCGGCACTCCCGCGAATGCTTTCTTTTCTTTTTAATTACTGTAGTTAATTTATTATTTTTACTTTCTCACTATACGATATAGTATAGAGAAAGTATAGTGATCGCAAAAAAAATCAATGTCGAGACCCCCTGAATCCAAAAAAGTATTTTTTTACGAAATGTCAGTCTGTGTGTATACAAAGCTAGAGAGAAAACTATCCGATCGATTTCGAACAAATTTGCACCAAACATGTCAATTAGGCCTGTATAGGTGCAAGAAAAAGGTTTTGAAAATTTCTGAAAAACAACCCTCTTTTTGTTCAAAAACCCACAAAAAATCTGTTATTATTTTTCTATAAAAAAATCGGCTCTAACGATTTTGATAAAATTTGGCTTATTTGTAGCCCTTAAGGGTCTGCTCCAGTAAACGAGAAATCCACCAGAACGCAAACGCCTCTCACTATATCCCTATCTAAACAGTGCAATTTCTTGCGCTGACATTGCCTCATTTCAAACCATTTTATAAGTCTATCTTTTGTAATTGAGTGTTGAAAAAAAACTGAATATTCTTTATAAAATTTCGGATCTTTCTTGCAAATTATTTTTCGTTATTAATTTCTTATTATGTTAGGGAAAAAATTCAAACTTTGTACTTACAAAATGTCAAAATCAAAAGCATTTAAAAAAAATGTAAATTGCAAGACGGATGCGTATTGTGACTGTGCTTAAAATGAGACCTTGCAAACAATTTTATGATAAAAAATAAACGAAATAAATGGTTTGAAATTTAACATTGCTCTTATGGAATAAAAATCCAAGATGGCTGCCACTACAGCAGACCCTTAATGTACCCTACCATATGCAAAAAATCGCATCTTCCATAAAATTCTCGTTTAGCTAATAATAATAATATTTATTAGTTACTCTCCTAACATAGGCTTAAAATTAGCGTGTAATGCACTGTGTATTGAAAATACTCCCAATACGGAGGTTGGCGTGCAATGCACTGTGCGTCGGCCGCTTCTCATAGTGTTCAGTGTCAAGCTCACATGTGCGTCCTTAGCAGTGAACGTGTCAATAATTTAAATATGTTTGTGAGAAAGTATGTACCAGTTTCTAGTACCGTTTATTTGTATGTGGGTTCGTGTTTTATTATAGTCTCATTTTGTAATTTGTTTTATATTTTATAAATTAATGTAGTATGGTTGATATTTTTGGTAGAGAGGAGACTCTAGACTCCTAATTTCGACCACAATAAAGACAATTCAGTTCGATGCTAAATAGTTGTGCACTACCTATTGTTTAAGTATCCAGCCTATATACTGTGCTTCATGATAATATGTATTGTTGAGTATTGTTTGTCAGTGAAATGTTACGTGATAATTAAAGTATACAAAGATAATAAACTAAGCCAACTCAACTTATTAAATCTGAAGATCTATATTTATTTAGTACAAAAACCTGTTTTCTACTGACCGATACGCAAATTAATGCCGATAGTAAACGGTACTTTTAGATTTGAGTATCTGTGACTTCGCCAACAGTCAAGTAACGGATACATAATATCAGTGACGAATGCTTTGACCCAAATAATCTTTGCTACAATTGTCGATACTTGTTTGACATGCCTGCACCGATACTGAGTAACTTAGCTGCGTAGTGGGATATTTGTATATCCGTTGCCGTAGCAACCAATGTATGCAAAACAGGACAAATTATAAAATGTTTATTCAAATACAGTCTCGGACAGGATTCTCCGGAGTTAACTAATCCAAATTATAATCTTGATTAATGATACTGTTTTAATTAAATGTTTAATTTCGTGTATATATAAATCTCCGTATAAGGCGATTACGGCTCCGAGTGTCTTTACGCAGATTTCGTGATTTAGTTAATTAAAAAATGTCAGTCTTTGATGGACACGGATTTAACAAGCAGACGGATTAAAAGGGAAAGTTTAATAATCTTTCATACAGTTTTGTAATCTCGTAGTAATGAAGTGTTTAGGTCTTGGATCCGTCGTGTTTGTGTATACAGGGGTGACAATTAAGTCTTCGGACGGTTTAATATTTTAAGGTAGATGTGATATTACCTACTCTATGTAAAAATACTATTTTATTAAAATTAAAAAAAATGTAACCGCCATCTTTGATCCGCCATTTTGAATGTAACTTTGTTTTTTTTTTTTAAATAGAAAGGTGGTTTAACCAAATATCATTGTGTGGTTAAACCACTCGAAATTAATTATAAAAAAATTAAAATGGCTGTAACTCAAAAATTTTAAATACTCCCAAATATCGTTTTGTGGCACATCATTTGAAAGCTTATTTAATTCTAAGTCTAAAAAGAATAATAATTAATATTAAAACAAAAATAGTACAGCAAAATGTGGCAAAATCGGAAAAAACGATTTCGTTGTTTTTTGGCCGCTATTTTTTAAACGGTTAAAGATATGGGTGTGCAAATTTCACCGTTGGTTTTCTCTTGAAATTCGGCGTCGGAATGATGTATCACATGACCACCTTCCTATTTAAAAAAACAAAGTTACATTCAAAATGGCGGATCCAAGATGGTGGATGAATTTTTTGAAATCTTAATAAAATAGTATTTTTACAAAGGTACCTCAATCACATCTACCTTAAAATTTCCCTTATATACGAAATATTAAACCGTCCGAAGACTTAATTGTCACCCTGTATATTAATTTCAGATGGATTTATATGTTTTGTATGTTTTGTGGGATGGTTATTAAAGAAAAACAAATTATGTGTAATAATTGGTTTGTTCAACCCGGCATACTATACCAACACAGTAAACACTGCAATATTGTATGTACATTTGCTGTCATTACCTTTAACTTAGCTATTATCCTTCATCCGATTGTTTTTACAGTTACACCACCCGATAGGGAATCAAAAGGGCTACAAAAAAGGTATCTTGAAAGTTTTCGTTAAAATGTACGCTTTTTGAGTTATTCAGGTTTAAAATTTTCAAACAGCCGCCATTTTGAAACGCAAGATTCGATAGTATCGAGTATTTTTTTTTCAGATATATCATTGTTAGGTTAATCTTCATGCCAAGTTTGAACTCAATCAGTCAAACCGTTCTGTAGATATGAATTATTTTGCACAAAAAACAAAATGGCGGATATCTGGGAAACGAAGAGTTTTCGGTCCTATGTTTATATGAACTTTTTTTGTTATTTTCACCTGAAGAACAAGTCCTGAGAGTTTCCCCGTTTCTTCGTGGGACACCCTGTATAAACTCATTAAATTTTCTGTTCGGGTGAGCGATGGAGCTTTTAAAGTGGTGTCAATAGATTCGGGGTGTCGAAAAACGTTTTCAACGACACCAAAAATGTTACTTTTTAAGAACTACATATGCACCAATATATATTATGTAATACATATAATTTCTTTATGTCCCAATTATATTATAAAATATATTACGGACTATTTATACATATGAATATTGGCTTATATAGAGGAGTTAAAGCAGTGGAATAACAAAATAATAATGATAGGTAAGTTTTTCTGCAAAATCTCGGAATTTACAAGTAAAGTTAAAATTGATCCATCTTTAATTGTCGACACAAACATTAACATCAACAGCTGTTTTAACTTCAGTACTGCGTATTTTTGCGCGTACCCGTACATAAACTTTGTAAATGAGTAAGTATTGAATTTGACATATGAGAAGATATATCAATAGAATACAAATTAAACACAGAATTTCACAACTAATACGTTTATCAAGTTCAACGCGTTTCAACGACAAAGTCGCCATCTTCAGTAATGCAAGAGCTGCGATAAGTTATAAATGGGTAAATAATTAACTTATTTCACCGTCAAGAACTCTAAATATATCCTAGCGGATTACCGGTTTCAGTAGTTCATGCCACCATCATCACAAGTTGATCTGATGATGGTGGCATGAACCACCGAAACCGGTAATCTGATAGGATATATTTAACGTGCTTAACTGTGAAATAAGGTAATTAATTACCCATTTATTAGCAGAATTTTGAAGAAAATAAGAGCTATTACACTCGTTATAATATTGCATTCTTGGATGCTAGAAACATCATGTTTACAATACATAATCAAACTACAGTGTAAATGTATGTTTTTATCTATCAATGTGAAATGTGTGTTTTATTTTTCTAAATGGAATTGTTTTGTTTTGTTTACAGGTAAGTCTCTGCTTCTCATTCTTGCTTTATGACTTTGAAATGTAAGTAAATAATGCTTGGTTACAGTTTTTAGAAATCAGATGGATTTAGATTGTAAAAACAACAATATTTATGTTTGAATGTGAAATATTGATAATATTAAATAAATTATTACAAACATTGGTATAAACCGCACTTTTTGAAATAAGTATCACCAAAATCTCACGACGTATATTGCCTCTTATACTGTAGGGACAATACATAGTCAAAGATTCGAAGATTTAATGCCCAATTTTGTCAAATAAAACATAATGGATTATAAATACCACTGAAGACAAATTTCTAATGTATATTTCTTTTTTTAATCTTGTTAAGTTATTTCATCCATATAGGTTTAATCTTTATTACTAGTACTTACGCCAAGTAGCAATCTTGAGTTTAGTATATTTTAATACTTTATTACAGCTGTTTCGGTATAACATATACCATCATCAGATGAATAAACACATACTCACATAACACTACTGACACACATTACACATAAATAAATATAACATAAAAGTTCAGGTACTGCAGTACAAGTCAAAATAAACGGTACCAGGAACTGGCACACATACTTTCTCACAAACATATTTAAATTATTAAACAGATTCATGGTGACTTGTAGGGTGGGGTAGGAGAGGTGATTTTGTATTAAAGTTGTTTCCCCATAAAAATCCATAAAATAACTGAAAAACCAACTTTTCTCAAAAACGGCTCGAACGGTTTTGATTAAAATTTTACAGTTTATAGTACTTTAGGTCCCTAATAAACTATGAAATTTTAATCAAATTCGTTATAGCCGTTTTTGAGAAAAGTTGATTTTTCCGTTATTTTAAGGGTTTTTATTTGAAAATTACCCTTAAAAATAAAAAATTCACAAAAATGAAAAAAACGCCTGGAGATACCGGGGATTAGTACCTCCATACCAAATTTAATCAAAATCGGACGACTGGTTTAGGCTCTAGGTCTGATAACATCCACACAGACACACAGACACACACGCACACAGACACACATACAGACACACACACATACATCACTCCGAAAACCACTTTTTTAGGTTCAGGGGGACCCAAAACGGATATTTCCACCAAAAACTCAAACTCGAAAATTTTGACGAATACAATACTTTCTCCATATACTATGGTATAGGGGGAGAAAGTAAAAATATTAAAAAACTGACTTCCTGATACGACCACATCTTACTAGTGTGGAGGTCAACTATTCACTGTGACACCGAAACAGCTGTAATAAAGTATTAAAACACACTAAACTCTAGATTGCTACTTGACGTAAGTACTACTAGTAATAAAGATTATTACAAAGCAATCAAAAGGCACTATGGAAATTATATAGGTTTAGTTTGTGAAATTGAGAAACATTCTCAAAGTTCTTCGATAACAGAGTTCGAACCTGCGCAACTCGGTTGAATGCTCAAACTTGAGCAAACCGACGTATGGTCTGGAGTAGTAAATGAGCACCGATCATGGTCCTCTGAACACGTTTAGGGGTATTATTAGAATGTGTATAGGCCTATGTGTTCGCAGTCTAAAGGCCACATTTTAAGTCCGATTTCGACCACATTTGGTACACGCGTTGGTTGTCTAGTTCGCTCGGACGTGGTCGTCAACCGAAAAAATCTAACATCCGGAAGCACGTTGTGTTACGGGAAGAAACTATTTTTTGGGACTTTTCGTACTAGAATGAAACTTTTATATTGTTTTATGTAAAAAAATAAATGTATTATATTTTTCTGCACATTTTGTCTTTTTACACGATCTTATAGCTCCAGTGGTTCCCCCAAAATCGATCGTCAATTTAGAACAAGGTCAATTTAGACCAAAAGTTCCAGTAATTTGCAATACGACTGAATTTTCTTTTCATAAGTACATTAAAGTATGTAGATTAACATAAAAAAAAATTTACCAGTCTATCGATTTCCCAAAGTCGAAAAAAAAATCGATTATCATTTTTTTCCCGATTATCCTTAATACTTCGAGCTGGGATGAAGATAGAGGAAAATAAAAAATACCACCGTGTCGGGAAGGTATTTTTCAACAAAAAAGGTCATATGTTTTTATTTCGTCCGAGCAATGGTTTGTCTGGAAAAAATTCGATAATGCAGGTATGTATTTTGCAGCAGGGGAAATCACTAAAAGGGGACATCTTATTCATATATGAAGCGTTGGCTCATTCTAAATTGGCCGAATTTTAATATATCGAATTGAAACTTGACATAGGAGTTAAAATATATATTTTAAACATTTATGCTGAGTCTCAGCTTGTTATCTTGAAAATTATTCGATCTAGAGCCACTTGACTTATTAATGGGTTTCTCGATTTTAGGAGTACCGGACCCACCAATTCATTTTAAACAGCTCCAGTTTAGAAAATTTTCAAAATATCAACCTGAAAGTTTTTT
>JAGFPH010002646.1:8633-27680 GCA_018207615.1 Philaenus spumarius | reverse complement strand
GTTCATTTTAACACGATGACTCGAGGAAACTGTAGAGTACGGAATAAGTAAAACAGAGTCTCGTGTAATGTAGATCACGTCAGCCTGTTTGATATTTACATAAATACATGAATAAAATATAAAGAGGCGTGTAGGTGAAATAATGTGACCTGTATTCAGTATTAAGCTTTGGGGAAAATATACGCAATTCTTTTGCCGTATAATTGAATGCTTTATTTAGTTTAGTCAATTCCAAGTTTGTTATTATTCCGTGTTAAATTCCTTTCGCTGTATTTGTGATTTAAAGTTTACATCAAATATTCAAACATAATGTTCAATTTATATGCGAAACACGTACTACGAAAACTTCAGTCCCCTTATTGTAGAAAGAAAACTGATACCTGAACAGCAATTTAGCTGCAGATGGAAACATACACAGAGCAGGTTCACAGAATCACTGATAATTCGACCACACAGCTGAACCGCTGATGCTAGTTGAGCGAATTTCCTAAATTAAGTTTATAGGACTATGTTTTAGGGTTTCAACCAAAAATTTGGGAAATAGATTCACGACGGTGCTGAATAGCTGTAAAATGGTTCGCACGCCATTCCGCATATTTGGAGTACCTTCAATACATAAAGTATTGCGTGCTTCACACGCCATCCCGCTATTTGGAGTATCTTCAATACTCAATGCATTGTGTGCTTCGCACGCCAACCGCGCGGTAGCATCCACCGCATGGCTTTGAACCGGGTATTTCTATGGTATTTCACGTTTTGATCGATTTTGGGGGAACCAAGCGAGCTATAAGGTCGCGTAAAAAAGCAAAATGTGTAGAATAACATCCTGCATTTATATTTGTAGAAAAAACTCAAAACAAATTCTTTCTCGTAGGAAAAATCTCAAAAGATAGTTACTTCCGGTCAAAAAACGTGCTTCAGATTGTTGGATTGTTTTGGCTAACGAACTCAACCAACGATCTTTTTTAGCGACGTAGACAACCAACATGTGCACCAAATTTGAATCAAATCGGATTTAAAATGCAGCCGCTACATTGCAATCACATATAAACATATATATATATATATATATGATTTTTAATGACACCCCAAAACCTGTTCTGGGGACCATGTTCCGTGCTCATTTGCTACTCCTGACCTTGGGTCTTACCATAAGGTCCACTGCAATAGCTCATTTTTCCTATGGAAATTCGCTAATCAGTTTTTATGTTTTTGCGTTACAACCAATTATTTGGGATATCGGTCTACGAAGGCGCTTAATAGCTGGCTCAGTGTACGAAATATATTAGTAGTATTTGTTTCCGCCTTAGCCTTCATCCCCTGCTCTCACACTGCTTCTTTCCGCGCCCACAGTAAACACTCACTTTGTTCGACCTTCAGGCCTTGGATTAAGGTCTGCTCCTCTTCGCTCGCACGGTAAAATACCGTACGTGGATTTGAACCGGGTACTTTTACGGTATTTTACCTTTCGAACAATTTTAGGGGAACCAGACAAACTATAAGGTCTTTTAAAAAAACAAAAAAAATTTAATAACTCCTTTATTTATTTGTTCAGATAAACCCCAAAAATGTTTCGTTCTAGTGCGACAAATCTCAAAAACTTTACTTCTTGTCCGATGTACGAGCGACTTAGAAAACCAACGTGTGTACAATAGTTGGATAAAATCGGACGTAAAATGTGGATGTTAGAGTGCGATCACAATAAATACATATACAATTTTTAATGAAACCACAAAACCTGTTCTGGGGACCACGATCGATGCTCATTGACGACTGGGACCTTAGGTCTCGCCGTAAAAGGCACTGCAATAGCTCATCTTTCCAATGGAAATTCGCTATGAAGCCAAGACAGTCTTTTTACTAAATAGTGTATGTCTCTAAAACGGCTTAAACGATTGTGTTGAAACTTTGCACGGCACATAGTTGAGTTAAAACAGCTATAAAGAATTTGAAATACTCGGCAATTAATTACCACCTAGAGTCGTGACTATTGGCAGCCCTGGAGCGTTGCCAACCGAAACCGTCCGAGTGTGTACAATGACCAAGACAATATTAATGACAGCACTGTGTCCGCACAACAGTTGTCGCTAATGCTGCGTCCAGATAGTTGTACTTTATCCGTGAAAAAGTGTGGCCGATTTAATCGGCTGACATATCTACAGTTAATGTTCTATACGTTTAGCCCGGGGTTCGGTGTAATGGGGTAATTAGTCCAAGAGAAAGATGAAGTGAAGTAATGGACTATAGTGCTAGATTTTGTAAAAAAAACTTTCAGCTTTTATTTTTATTATTTATTTCAAAATATGGTAATTTCTGAAAATTAATCTTAAATATGTCTTTAAAAAATATTACTTTTAGTTTCAAACGGTAAGATTAAAAACCCACTCACTGATAAAACAAAATTTGAATTCCCCCAACATAACAGCGAAAGATTTAGGGTACAAAATTTGGTTTAGGTCAAACAACTACTAACTTGTCGCGGTTAACTAAAAACGTAAGAGTCAAAAATTCAAGTACTACACAGAGTGTCCATAATGTCCCTTTAACCCCCCCCCCCCTTTATTATTTTTGTTATTGAAAATAAGTCAACAAAACTTTGTATATATCTTCTGTTGCATAACAGGACAGATTTTTTTTTTTGACTTATCTCCTTTATGATTTTGGAGGCTTAAAGAGGGGGGGCGTTAAAATTTCAAATATAAAAGTAGGTCTTATTCAACATTGAAAAGCTTACTAAAAGAGAAACAGAATGGCGCAAACTAGAGCTTAGTATCTTGCTTCGTTTTAATGGACAATCAAAGTTCTGGGAAATGATATTATTATCATAGCATCAAAGCAGGTTATACATTTTTTAATATTATAAATACGTAGGTTGTATGTTATTTTCGAGAATTTTGATTGTCCATTACTTTGAAATGAAGCAAGATATTAAGCTCTAGTTTACGTCATTGTTTTCCTTTTTACTTTCTCACTATACTATAAAAAATTCGATGTTGAGATTTTTTAGATATCCGTGTGGGACCCCCTTAGTCAAAAAAAGTGTTTTTTTACAAAATGCCTGTCTGTATGTATACAAAGCTAGAGAGAAAACTATTCGATCGATTTCGAACATATTTGCACCAGACATGTCGCTTAGGCCTATATAGATGCACGAAATTTTTTTTTTATAATTTTGAAAACAATCCCCTTTTTGGTTAAAAAACCACACAAAATTATGTTATTATTTTTTTATAAAAAAAACTACTCTAAAGATTTTGATAAAACATGCCTTATTTATAGCCCTTAATGTACTCTACCATATGCAAAAAATTGCATCTTTCTAAAAATTCTACTTTAGCTAATAATAATAATACCTGATTTTTGGAGGTTTTTGGCCAAAAAATTTGTTGTTTTTTCAAAATTTTTCAAAACTTTTTTCGTACATACTGGCCTAATTGACGTGTTTAGTGGAAATTTTTTCGAAATCGATCGAATAGTTTTCTCTCTAGCTAATAATAATATTTATTAGTTCATCTCCTACTTTAATAAATCACCTCTCCTACCCCTCCTACAATTATGAAGTCACAGTGAATCTGTTTAATATGTTTGTGAGAAAGTATGTGCCAGTTCCTGGTACCGTTTCTTTAATAAGCTTTTCAGTGGTGTATTACATGACCTAACTTTATATTTGAAATGTTTAAACCCCCTTGCCCCCCAAAATCATAAAGATTCAGGTATGTCAAAAAAGTTGTGCTGTTATGCAACAGAAGATGTATACAAAGTTTTGTTAACTTATTTTCAGTAACAAAAATAATAAAGGGGGGTTAAAGGGACATTATGAACACCCTGTATACTAGCCTAGCTGGTAATTCGCTCGCAGATGTGATTAAATAAATAAAAGGGCTATACTACGGGTAAATACTACGCCTTACACTTAACTAAAAACAAACTATTTTAGATCCGCGTTCCATTGTACAAAAACGCACCAGTGAATTTCGTCCACCTTTTAGGTCACACAACTACAAGCTTGTAAGTATCGTGCCAGCCAGCCACAGGTTAAATTTGTACAGTAAACTTCCCTCACAAGCTGGTGCAAAGTTCACGAATAAGCTTCCTAAAACCATTCAAAATTCAACAAACTAAAAATTTTTAAAAACAGTATTAGACAATTTTCTATAGTCTGGATCCTTTTACTAGGTGGATGATTTTGTGCATCATGATACTATTTTGTGGTAGATGTGATCTCTTTTTAGCGAATTTCCATAGGAAAAATGAGCTATTGCAGTGGCCCTTATGGTAAGACCCAAGGTCGGGAGTAGCAAATGAACACCGATCATGGTCCCTACTAGAACACGTTTTGGGGTGTCATTAAAAATCACACATATATATATATGCATATGTGTTCGCACTCTAGCGGTCGCATTTTAAGTCCGATTTGGTTCAAATTTGGTACACATGTTGGTTGATTACGTCGCTCGGACGACTTCTTTAGCCAAAAAAATCCAACAACCGGAAGCACATTTCTTGACCGGAAGTATGTATTTTTTTAGATTTTTCTTACGAGAATAAATGTTTTGTAGAGTTTCTTTCTACAAATATAAATGTATAATGTTATCCTGCACATTTTGTTTTTTACGCGACCTTATAACTCACTTGGTTCCCCAAAAACGATCATAACGTACAATACCATAGAAGTACTCGGTCAATGGCACGTGGTCGATTTTACCTTAGGGGCACCTTCTCATCCGTGGCCGACGGGCGTGTTTCACGTTGTAAGCGAACCAAAGCTCATAATGGGGAAAATTACCCAACGGCTGAGTTTGTACTCTGCGAGCAAAGCGAAATCAGTTCATAACCCGAGGCCCCAAGATCGAGGTGCAAACACGCGAGTGTAACAAAGCTGGAGGCTTGGGCGCAAACAAATTCTACTAATATATTTCGTACAAACAGGCAGCGATACAGCACCGTCGTGAATAGACCTACTTCCCAAATTGTTGGTTGAAACCCTAAAACATAGGCCTATAAACTTAATTTTGGAAATTTGCTCAACTCACGTCAGCGGTTCAGCTGCGTGGTCGAATTATTTTTCTATTACGTGTGTTTTGTCTTTATTATTAACTTATTCTTACAGATTTTTTTATTTTCAAATTTTGTGTATTTATGTTAATTATTGTAAATTTTTCTTCTTGATGTTTAATTGTATTTTGTGAGTATTGATCAAATGTGTTGTGTTATACTTGATTTATATGACTTGTTTTATACGAAAATGTTTGTCAACAAACCTAATAAGAAATGAATAAAAACAGCCTCCTGAGCAATCAGCTGTTCCGTGTAACCACTCCAAGTTTGATTCTATTCGAGATATTATTTGTACGTGTACATTGAAGTAGGTTAATTGAATTAAATGTAGTGAACACTGCCATGGCCTCATGAATATACAAAGGACAATATAAAACCCTAATACCAGGTTATACGGTACAGCCTAGCGTGTCTGGTCGGGTCACGTGATCCGGGCTTATCAGCTGTTGTAATTACATCACAGGTTATACTGTCTACAACCGTGTACGTTAAAGTAGCCGCTCGACGTGTAAGCACGTAGGTCACATGATGGAGTCAGATGATTCGTCCAAATGCAGGTTAACACCTACACTGCTACTCAAATTTCGTATTTCCTATGCTAGGAGCTGACCTTTTATTACTTTCTCACTATACTATAGTATAGAGAAAGTATAGTGATCGCAAAAAAAAATCGATGTTGAGATTTTTGTGGAAATATCCGTTTTGGGACCCCCTGAGTCTAAAAACAAATGGTTTTTACAAAATGTCTGTCTGTATGTGTGTATGTATGTCTGTATGTATGTCTGTATGTCTGTATGTATACAAAACTAGAGAGAAAACTATTCGATCGATTTCAACCAAATTTGCACCAGACATGTCCAGTACGCCTGTATAGATGCACGAAAAAGGGTTTTGAACAATTTTGATAAAATTTGGCTTATTTGTAGCCTTTAATGTGCCCTACCATATACAGAAACCCGCATCTTTCTAAAAATTCTCGTTTAGCTAATAATAATAATAATAACTGTTTTTGGGGGTTTTTTGGCCATAAAGCGGGTTGTTTTAAAAAAAAATTCAAAACCATTTTACGTGCATCTATGAATTGACGTGTTTAGTGCAATTTTTTTCGAAATCGATCGAATAGTTTTCTCTCTAGATAATAATAATAATAATATTTATTAGTCAATCTCCAACTTTAATAAAAAAACTCTCCTACCCCACCCTACAAGTCACAGTGAATCTGTTTAGTAATTTAAATGTATTTGTGAGAAAGTATGTGCCAGTTCCTGGTACCGTTTATTTTTTATATTTATAGCCTAAACGAGTTGAAATTAATTTATTTCTTACTTTTGAACCTTTCTACGTAATAATCGCTAATATTTTAAACCTGAAGCACATGTGCGTCCACAGCAAGTAGGCTTAAAATTGGCGTGCGAAGCACTCGGTGCTCTGTGTATTGAAAATTCTCCCAATACTGGGATTGGCGTACGAAGCACACAATGCATTGTGTATTGAAAATACTTCCAATGCTGGGTTTGGCGTGCGACGCCAGTTACACCATCCGATAGGGAATCAAAAGGGCTACAAAAAAGGTGTTTTTACGTTTTTTGTTAAATTGTAGGCTTTTTGAGTAATTTAGGTTTGAAATTTTCAAACAGCCAAAATTTTGAAACTTATGATTGGATTTAATCGCTTATTTTTCTTGAGATATATCATTGTTAGGTTAAACTTCATGCCAAGTTTAAAGTCAACCAGTCAAACATTTCTAATGATATGAATTTTATTTTGTACAAAAATAAAACTGCGGATATCTTGAAAACGAAGCGTTTTCGGACCTATGTTTACATGTACTTTTTTAACTTCCCGCTAAGAAAATTGGAAATTTTCTAAAATCGGGAAGTTATTGGTTTCACCCCGTTTTTCGAAAATCGAGTATTCATCAGATCTCGACGTTTTGAGGTCCTAGGAATCTTCCCTGACCACTCCCGAGAGGGTGTCACCCTGTCTGTATGTATGCGTGTGTGTATGTAAGTATGTGACCCGCTTATAACTTTTGAACGGCTTAACCGATTGGATCCTACCAAACGGCGTTCTAAAGAGTTCCATCAAACTTAGATTTCCTGAAAATTTCAACTAATTCGGACCCGGTAGGTTCTGAGAAATTTCGAAAAAACTAAGAAATAAAATTTTTTCAAATCAGGTTTTTTTGGAATAACTTTTAAACGGCTTTACCGATCAATTCCAAAATCTAATCAGCTTTTAACCTTGAAAAGCGGCGTCGATCGCTACCAGTCCGGTCAAAATTGGTTAACTTGTTCGTGAGATATCGTGAACGAAAGAAAATTAAAAAAAAGTGTTTTTTCTCAATTTCTCCGAAATTTTTCATCAGAAAAATTTTTGTTGTCGATTCTTTCAATGGACTCGAAAAACTGCATCGATTGCCGCAAATCGCATAAAAATCGGTTGATTTATTCAAAAGTTATGGCAGTTCAAAATTTCCAAAAATAGTGTTTATCAAACTTTCATCATACTATTGTAATTAAACTTAGCGGGAAGTTACAGGGATGGCCTTTAGGGTCAATCGTTTTCCAATTTTTTTCTTCTTATGTTTAGCTATAGAATGAGCTACCGAGACATTGCCGTATAGTTCTGTATCACCCAACATATCACTAAAGTACATTTATTATTTATTTATCCTATGCAGTATATTTTTGCAATTGATATATCACAAAAAGCTGTTGCCCCTAGGAATTTTTCAGTAATTTTTTCAGTAATTATTATTGAAAAAGCTTATGAAAATAAATTACATAACTTTTTTGCTAGTTTAGTAGTCTTGTAATGAGCTACAAAAAAGAAGGGACTGCATCCCTTTAAGTTTTGATGAAGTTAGTCGAAAAAGATTTCACTGTTAACTTTCAAACTTGGCTGTGTAATCATAACGACATTTTATCGTCCCAAACGGGGAGAAAATAAAAGCGATAAATTCGATAAGTTTTTAAACTTAAAGCCAGAACAACTCCCGGCATAATTAAACGCGATAAGTTTTAATGTGGTTTTAACGAGAACTGTTTGAGTTATTCCTGTTTAATTCTCTCCAACAAGTACTGCAGAAGGTTTTGATATGTTTGGGTTAATATTGCGAATAGTTGGTCGCGTGCCATAGTTTGACAGATCGGTTTATTTAATCCTATACATACAGGGTGTATGTCTCAGCACCTAATCAACAAAGGTTACTACCTAAACTACATACACAGTGAGAAAACAGAGTTTTCCAAAACAAAAGATTAATTTGCTGATACTTCGTTCGTCTTTGTACTTCAAACTTTTAGACTTTTAAATATCTGTTACACCTGTGACTGTGACTAACCTCTGCGACTTTTACATATCTGTTACAGCTGTGATTGTGACTAACCTCTGCGACTTTTAAATATCTGTTACAGCTGTGACTGTGACTAACCTCTGCGACTTTTAAATATCTGTTACAGCTGTGATTGTGACTAACCTCTGCGACTTTTAAATATCTGTTACAGCTGTGACTGTGACTAACCTCTGCGACTTTTAAATATCTGTTACAACTGTGACTGTGACTAACCTCTGCGACTTTTAAATATCTGTGATTGCCGTGAATGTTACCAAAGTAACTGTGAGTGATCTCTGAGACTTTTAAATATCTGTGACTGCTGTGAAGTAACTGTTATCTGCGACTTTTAAATGTGTGACAGCTGTAACTGTGGCAAACATATCTGTGATTAAAATTTTCTATTTTAACATCTGTGACAAAAATAACTATTTAAAATTTTTAAATAACACATTAAATATCTGTACCTTTTTTTTTGGTTTAACGTCCTGATGTTTTGCACTTAAGGCTAATGAAGACGGGACCTACAGTTTTACGTGGAATCCGAACCCGAACCACAGCCAACGATGTCTGATAAGAAACCATTTAGAAAATTATTCGTGGTCAATGGGAATTGAACCCGGAACTTTTCCATTGATGGTTGCCATGACGATTGATAAAGCATTGACGCCTTAACAACCACGGCCATCGTGGCCCTGCTGTGGCTGTGACAAAAATAACTGTGCCTGACCTGTGCGACTTTTAAATATCTATGACTGAGACAAAAATATCAGAACGCTCCTCTGCGACTTTTAAATACCTGTGAATGCTATGACTGTGAAAAATATATCTGTGACGTTTTCATTTCCAACGTATTCTTTTTCTAAATTTAAATAGTATGAATTATACAACTAATGTATGCTTTAATACGTTATAATATTTGCTTTAACGTTACAAACTGTATATAAATACAACCTTTTATCATCAATACAGGCTATTCGATTATAAAAATTAAAAGAAGAGGTTTGATTAAATTCGTTTGACTTCGGAAACATTCGTATAACATACAAACATATTCGATTATTAATTTATCCACTATAATATTAATAACTTCTAAATAATTTCATCTAATAATATGAAATAAAAAACAATCAAAAGATAATATTTTTATCTTTCTTTACATATATAATAACGTATATACACTCAACATTTTAACAAATAATCCTACAGTTTTGTACACATTTACCGAGTTAAAAATCCCCGTCAGCATAGTTAGGTAGGCCTAGATAAAGTCTGTTCTTTTTAAATAGTATTTTTATAAATGATGTATTTCTGATGTGCGTCTAAATTAATCAGCCTGTGATTTTTCACGGGATTTTACTGGTTTTTGCATATTTAAGAGCCAAATAGATTATTTCTATTTATTTACGTGTGTGGATGGACAGCTTTAATTAAAAAACAAACAAAATCAATGGATCCTTGTGAATTAGGTGAAAGTAATCACATTAACCGATCAAAGGCACATCTTTTAATACACGCGTTAGTACTGGAATATCTGCCCGCCCTGTATATCAGCACATGTCGGCGATTCCTCACACATACAGCCGTGTATTTACTCTGACCATGCAATGAAAATATTGGAACTTGTATATTGACCTAAGGAAGCCGAGTGCGATGCCGCGTCTATAAATATTTACTTAAAAGTTGAAAGTGATCCTTGAAAGTGCTCCCAAGTAAAGTAAGCTTCTGCAATGTAAACTAATTAAGTAGTATTTGTATTCATGGGCGGTTCTATCCATTTACTGGGCTGTGGTTCAAATACAGTAGCTGCGTAACCGGTAAACCGATTTTAATTTTTATATACCGAATTATTTATCAAACTGTAGAGTGTTCAGCAAGGCGCCAAAGGCTATTTAATAATTAGCGAATTTCTATAGGAAAGGTGAGGTATCCAGTTACTCGTATGGTGAAAGTTAGTGTCGGGAGTAGAAAATGAACACCGATCATGTTCCCGAGAACACGTTTTCGGAGCTAATTAAAAACTTAATATAAAAGTGTTTCGCTAGAGGTTGGCACAAGTCCAGGAGATGATAGGGGACCTACAAAAGTAAAATAGTTGAGTTATGTGTAAATAATTGGTTTGTTCGATTATCCTGTACCAACACAGTAAACACAACAATATTGAATGTACATTTGCTCTTTAACTTAACTATTATCCTTCATCCGATTGTTTTGACAGTTACACAATCCGATAGGGAATTAAAAGGGCTACAAAAATAAACGATGCCACATAACTGCCACATACTTTCTCCCAGTTGAAACTTTATACCTTCCCAAGAGTAGCATAGGAGGTGGTTATTTAGAATTGCAAAAGTAGGACATACCATGGAAAAAATTAGATGCATGTAACACACATCCATATTATATTATTATTATTATTATTTAAACTATTCGATCGATTTTGAACAAATTTGCACCAAACATGTCAATTAGGTCTGTATAGATGCACGAAAAAAGGTTTTGAAAATTTTTGAAAGCAACCCCCTTTTTAACAAAAAAAAAAACCCCAAAAATCAGTTATCATTATTACCTAAACGAGAATTTTTAGAAAGATTCGGTTTTTTGCATATGGTAGGGTACATTAAGGGCCACAAATAAGCCAAATTTTATCAAAACCGTTAGAGCCGTTTTTGAGAAATTTTGATTTTTCTCGTTTTTTTGCCATTTTTGGGGTGTAAAACCCCTTAAAAATCAGAAATTTGAAAAAATTAAATAAACTCCTGGAGATATTCCAGAACTACACCTACTTACCACATTTCATCAAAATCGGACCGTTGGTATGGTCTCCAGCTCTGTACACATTTTTACAGACACACGGACACACGGACAGACATCACCAAAAAAACACTTTTTTGGGTTCAGGGAGCACTAAAACAAATAATTTCACTAAAAATATTTTTTGGGTTCAGGGAGGACCAAAAGAAATAATTCTACTAAAAATTAAAATTCTAAAATTTGGACGAAAACAATACTTTCTCCATATACTACGTATAGGGTGGAGAAAGTAAAAAGCTGTTTGTTGTGATCCTAAATTTGCTAAGTTGGTTGCTATTGTAATCAAATATGTGTTGCTAAGCTTTTGATCCAAATGTTTTATCTGAATTTTCACTATTTTTTCGCTTTTAAATACAAATTTTGCAAAATCGTTGTTAGTGTACTTCTATGATTCCATAGCATATCTTAAGTAGTTTTGCTCCTCATTGTTTATGCTAGTCATTCAATCAATACAACACCTCTTATATAATACTAGGGGGACGCCAACCACGTTGGATCCTTCTATACACATAATCATGTTATGTTTTCTTTATAATAAAGGTGTAGGATTAATAAATAACCCCAAAGCTAAGACGGTAAATAATGTTAAATGTTCAAATCAAATATTTCCTATATTTTATAATAAAGGTTAAAAGAACCAGCAAGGCTCAGATCTACACTTTAATAAAAACCTGACCTAAAAGTTAGATTTACAAATAATTTCTTCAAAGTTTAAAATCAGCTGTTAATGGAAATATTGGAGCAAACAGCTGTTTTATCTGTATTTTATTCAATTGGTTGCTATGGTAATAACTGTAAATACGTATGTTGGTTTATCAGTCTAAGCTTAACCTAAAAATTTTTTCCGACTAAATTTACAAATATTGAAATAAAAAAATGTTTTTATCCGAATGAATTTATAGCCTATGTTACTCAGGGATAGTGTAGCTGTTTGTTAGTAAAACGATTTTTTCAATCGGTTCAGTGATGCTAGAGATTACCCCCTACAAACAAACAAACAAAAAGACAAACTTTACCTCTTTATAATATTAGTATAGATATAGATTGGCAAATTTTGAAACATACTCATGTTACTAACTTTGTTGAAATGTGGTTTGCACTTTTCATCTGCAGTTAGGCTTTTTATCGAAAATGTTTAACTCCTTGACGTCGTAGAAGCGCTAATTTAACAAAACTCGTTTTATTTGTAAGCACTGTCTACTATTTCTAAAACTCGCACACATATTTCAAGCTACTGTATTCCCAAACGAAGTACTTTTTATTGTACTTTTCCCACACGCCAAATAAGTTTGGCACCTATTCAAACGCCCCTCCAGCAACTATATACCGATGTGTGCGCTTCCCTTCCACTTGTGAATAAAACATTATAAATAAAGTACACTTGTGAATAAAGTAGAAAAAATCCCTCCATTGTAGGGATGAAATGGCAAGTACTGATCGGACTATCCCTAGGGATACAGTTGAACCTGAATGGGGATAGAGTGGAACGTTTCCTTTATCTGTTAAAACAATGCATCTAAATGCAAATAGTCTTTTATGCTATTATCTGACGTTGTATGTTTAATTTGATAGCTTGTGTAACCTAAACCGATGAACCGATTTCAATAGAATTAGCCACATTTATAAGAGGCCTTGCCCTGACTGAGACATGATCAACGTGGGGCAAAAACTGCTTGAGACACAAATACAAAAATTTAAAGGTATATATTCTTAGGGATCATTATCATTTGCAAAAAAATTTATTTTAAAGCTTAATAATTGGGAAAATTCGGATAAAAGCTTAGCAATGTTTGTTTACATTCATTGCCACAGAAACCAACTCAGAAAGTGTAGAATATGTTTATTATCCTTCACCACCTTGTTTAGGTAGACGGCACCATGAACTGACACATACTTTCGCACAAACATATTTAAATTATTAAACAGATTCACTGTGACTTAATAATTGTAGGAGGGGTAGGAGATTAACTAATAAATATTATTATTATTAGCTAGAGAGAAAACTATTCAATCGATTTCGAACAAATTTGCACCAAACACGTCAATTAGGCATTAATAGATGCACGAAAAAAGGTTTTGAAAATTTTTGAAAAACAAACCCACTTCGGCCAAAAAACTTCAAAAAATCAGTTATTATTATTATTAGTTAAACTAGAATTTTTAGAAAGATGCGGTTTTTTGCATATGGTAGGGTACATTAAACGCTACAAATAAGCCAAATTTTATCAAAATCGTTAGAGCCGTTTTTTTATAAAAAAATAATAACTGATTTTTGGGGGTTTTTTTGCCAAAATGGGAGTTGTTTTCAATTTTTTTTCAAAGCCTTTTTTCGTGCATCTATGCAGGTTCTATTTGACATGTCTGGTGCAAATTTGTTTGAAATCGATCGAATAGTTTTCGCTCTAGCTTTGTATACATACAGACGGACATACAGACAGACATTTTGTAAAAACTACTTTTTTGGACTCAAGGCGTCCCAAAACGGATGTTTCCACAAAAATCTCAACATCGATGTTTTTTTGCGATCACTATACTTTCTCCATACTATACAGGGTGTTACAAAAATGTGTGATGGGCTATACAGGACCTGATTCTACATGCAAAAATAAGTCGAAAATGTAGTATAACATTTTTTCGATTTCGGCTTAGTTTAGCCGTAATCCGCCATTTTGTTTTTTTACAAAAACTCACTGTAACTTTGGAAATAGATAAGATATCGACTTCAAATTTGCAATAAGCATTTTATATGTTACGATTAACAAGCGTACTAAACGCAAAGAATTTATTTTTATAATTTTCAAAATGGCGGTCGTTACAAATTTTTAACGTGGAATATCTTTAAAACCGTTAACTTTACAAAAAATGTACAAGAAACAAAATATTTTCCATTTTTAACGACAGACAAAATGCTTTTTTTGTAGTTTCATTAGGTCATAGGATAACCGAGTTATCGACAAAAAACATAATTTCTCGGTAATTGTCTACAACGAAAATTAGCCTAAAACCACAATTTTTTGAAATTGAACAATTTGTGTAGTTGTTTTTCTAGTGGCTATCAGGCTCTAGGCTATCAGATTCTACATGCAAAAATAAGTCGAAAATGTAGTATAACACTTTTTCGATTTCAGCTTAGTTTAGCCGCAATTCGCTTGTAAACAATTACCAAGAAATTATGTTTTTTGTCGGTAACTCGGTTGTCCTTTGACCTACTGAAACTACAAAAAAAGCATTTTGTCTGTCGTTAAAAAAGGAAAGTATTTTGTCTCTTGTAATTTTTTTGTAAAGTTAACGGTTTTAAAGATATTCCACGTTAAAAATTTGTAACGGCCGCCATTTTGAAAATTATAAAAATAAATTCTTTGCGTTTGGTACGCTTGTTAATCGTAACATATAAAATGCTTATTGCAAATTTGAAGTCGATACCTTATCTATTTCCAAAGTTACAGTGAGTTTTTGTAAAAAAACAGAATGGCGGATTACGGCTAAACTAAGCCGAAATCGAAAAAATGTTATACTACATTTTCGACTTATTTTTGCATGTAGAATCAGGTCCTGTATAGCCCATCACACATTTTTGTAACACCCTGTAGAATAGTGACAAAGTAATAACACAATTTTAAGCTATGCCCATACGAAAAAACAGGTTTATTAACAAGCAATTTCGAAAATTTTGAATCATAACTATTCTTCACAACTAGCAGTTATTTTTAGATGTACTTACATGTTTTACATTTACTTTTTTGTTGTATAAGAAAGGAAAACGTTATAAGGACAGGTTTGTTAGGATTAATTCAAATCTGTTTTACGTTGAATTTGAATTATACATTACCAGATAGATATGAGTGTGGTGGTCAAATTACCTTTGTTTTAGCTGTTCCGTCGGCACGTCAGCTGAAAATGCCACACATCGCGGTCAAACGTAAGAAACTATCCAATATTTCCTGGCCGCATCGAGATTGCGCCTAGAGAACCAGGTAGCTGCCGAAATTGCGCCGCGCCACGATCCCGAAAGCCAACCCCGTGAATTATTATTTTTCGATAGTATTACTAATTACGTTATTTGAAACGCAAAATTTCAACCCTAAGAAAAAGAAAAAATAGCCTAAAGCATTTATTTACATATCTATCTATACTAATATTATAAAGAGGTAAATTATGTTTGTTTGTTTGTATGTAGGGGGTAATCTCTGGAACTACTGAACCGATTGAAAAAAATAGTTTTACTAATAAAAAGCTACACTATCCCTGAGTAACATAGGCTATAATTCATTTCGGTAAAAACCTTTTTTTATTTCAAATTTAATCGGAAAAAATCTCTGGTTAGGCCTAGAATGATAAACTAACACATGTATTTACATTTATTAACATAGCAACCGATTGAATAAAATGACAGATAATGTAGATGTTTGCTCCAATATTTCCATTAAGAGCTGATTTAAAAATTTGAAGCAATTATTTTTGTATTTCTAGCTTTTAGGTCAGGGTTTTAAAGTGTAGACCTGAACCCTGCTGGTTCTTTTAACCTTTATTATAACTGCTGTTATAAAATGTACGAAATAATTTGGTTTGAACATTAAACATTATTTAAAAACTTAGTTTTGAGGTTATTATTAATCCTACACCTTTATTATAAATAAAACATAACATATGTTTTTAGAAGGTTCCATCGGTGGTTGGCGTGCGGAGCACGCAGGGGTCTCCCGTAGTTATAAATAAAACAGTAGATTTTGATAAAATACTAATTTTAGGTTAGGCCTACAGTGAACAAAACACGTTTATTTTCAAACATTTTGGCAATTTTAGTTTTTTTTTTAATTAGGTAAAAGCAAACAAAAGGCTTACTGTATTTTAAGTCAAACATCTGGTGTTACATATTATAATATTGTTTAATATCAACATTTGTTTGAAATGTTGATTATTGATTATTTAAATATTAATAGTAAAATTACAACGCATGCCGCAATTTGAATTATTGGGAATGGTCGTGTCTATTTCGCTCTCTGTCTTACATTAGCTTTGTATAGGCCATCGCTCAGTCGTCATTTACGTGAAAATGTCAGAGTATATAACAATTTTTTAATCTATTTGCATTGGCTTTGCCATGATTCACCGTCGCGGTTGGTGAGCGGAGCAAGCTCCTAGTTCTTATATAAATCGTTGCTAGGCGTTATTTATTCCTTTTTTTTTAACAGTATTATAAAATAAACAGCTGATAATTGTATAAATCCGTAACGTCTACAGCTGCGACAGGGCTATTGTTGAAAGTGTCAAATCCATCATTTTAATGACGTATTGACAACAATGCCCCAAGGGTGAAGTAGTACAATACGTTTTAGTTAATGATTAATCCAGCAGATTGTACTCAAAGCGTTTCCAAGCTCGCAGTGTTTGGATTTAATTGGTTTTTATTCTCACGTGAAAATGTAAAATGGTGTCGTCGCCCACGAACACTGATTGGATGGATTACTGTACTTTCAATATACATACAATAGTTTGGTAAGAGGGTAGTGTGTGTATAGAGGGTGTTGATATAACGAAGATGTTTCAGGAGGTGGTTACATTGGTGGAAATGTATAACACTAGAGGGCTCCACCCTGTCGGCTATGCAAATGCAAACATATTATTGGGGTTGTACTAAACTGGTCCGACGGTCAAAGGCATTTCTGTTGCGTAGAGAAGGGTCGGGGTTAAAGAAGGGGGCAGTAGGCGGGATTCCCTGACAGGGTCGTTAACCCCCTTCCAGTGGATTTTTCTAATCTCAGTCCTCTTAAAGGTCTGCTCCAGTAAAAATAAAATGGATTTTTATCCCATAAGAGCAATGTTAAATTTCATACCATTTATTTCGTTTACTTTTTATCATAAAATTGTTTGCAAGGTCTCATTTTAAGCACAGTCACAATACGCATCCTTCTTGCAATTTACATTTTTAAAAATTTCTTTCATTTGTCAAGTAACTGACATTTTGTAAGTACAAAGTTTGAACTTTTTTCCTAACACAATAAAAAATTAATAATGAAAAATAATTTGCAAGTAGGATCCAAAATTTTATAAAGAATATTCAGTTTTTTTTTCAACACTCAATTACAAAAGATAGACTTATAAAATGGTATGAAATGAGGCAATGTCAAAGCGTTCAGATGCAAAAAACTGCACTGGTTAGATAGGGATACAGTGATACCGGAAGAGCGTTTCCTGTTGCTTTCTCGTTTACTGGAGCAGACCCTTAAAGTCGCGTATTGTAGTACTCGTAGAAGTGATAGTGAGATGATGTTTAAATACTCAAACGGTGACAAGACACAATCTGGTCAGAAGTGGCGATGTTCTCGAAGAAAAGTACGTTCGACGCATTTATTAGCGAATTTCCATAGGAAAAATGAGCTATTGCAGTGGCCCTTATGGTAAGACCCAAGGTCGGGAGAAGGAAATGAGCACCGATCATGGTCCCCAGAACACGTTTTGGGGTGTCATTGAAAATCATGTATATATGTGTTCGCACTCTAGCGGCCGCATTTTAGTCCGATTTGGTTCAAATTTCGTACACACGTTGGTTGTCTTAGTTAGCCAAAACAATCCAACAATCGGAAGCACGTTTTTTGACCGGAAGTAATTATTTTCTAAGATTTCTCCTACGAGAATGAATTTGTTTTTGAGTTTTTCCTACAGATATAAATTTAGGATGTCATTCTGCACATTTTGTTTTTTTACGCGACCTTATAGATCGCTTGGTTCCCCCGAAATCGATCAAAACGTAAAATACTATAGAAGTACCCGGTTCAAAGCCATGTGGTGGATTCTACCGTGGGGTTGGCGTGCGTGTGTGTTGAAGATACTCCCAATATGCCGAATGGCGTGGGAAATACGCAATGCATTGTGTATTGAAGATACTCCCAATATGCGGAATGGCGTGCGAACCAGTTTACAGCTATTCAGCACCGTCGTGGAATAGACCTATTTCCCAAATTGTTGGTTGAAACCCTAAAACATAGGCCTATAAACTTAGTTTTGAAATTTGCTCAACTCAAGTCAGCGGTTCAGCTGCGTGGTCGAATTATTCACGGATGCGCTGGTGAAATTTTGTGTAAAGACAGTCGGTGTACGTAGCCAACGAACCATGTTCCAACCTTAGCAATTGCATTTCGAAAGTAAGGCGAGTCACACATTACCGGAACTACAAGCAAAATTGATAAGAACAGAGATTGCGTCCGATCCCGTGACTGACAATATCACCCGAGACGATGTCACACGCATAAGAAAAAAACTTAAGCAACGTTAAAACAAGAAGTCTTCCTCCTCTTCTAAAATATTCTGCAGAGACCTAACCCTAAACTAACCTATTCAATTTTGTAAAGGTCATATTACTCTATACTCGATTCCACGTCCACCGTGCAGTACAGGTCTTACGGGAGAGTAGACATGCTACTACCATTACAGCGAACGTCACGTTTATTGCCATGCGGGTTGCGTCAACTGACCGAGCGTTGCATGGGAGTTGATGTTTTTTAGATGGCTATTATCGCAGAGACTGTCGTAAGGATAACATGGCTTATGAGCGCTCTGTACTGCACGGAGAACGTCGTGGCATCGAGTGTAGTGATGGGTACAACTATCACGTCGGGTCAGTTTAACCCCAAAATATTAACAGTCGGGTCAGTTTAACCCCAAAATATTGGCAGTCGGGTAAGTTTAACCCAAAATTATTGACAGTCGGGTCAGTTTAACCCCAAAATATTGAAATTCGGGACAGTTTAACCCCAAAATATTGACAGTCGGGTCAGTTTAACCCAAAATATGGACAGTCGGGTCAGTTTAACCCCAAAATATTGACAGTCGGGTCAGTT
>JAGFPH010002645.1:167631-186714 GCA_018207615.1 Philaenus spumarius | reverse complement strand
TCAGTAGTGCCAGAGATTACCCCCTACATACAAACAAACAAACAAACATACAAACAAACAAACAAACTTTACCTCTTTATAATATTATAGTATAGATAAAAACAATTGCATTTTATTAGAAAATACGACTTGGCCATACAACAGAAACTTCTCAACAGCTATAATAAATGAAATGAAACAAAGTTGTTGGCAGATATTTTTGATCGCACTATAGTAATCCTAAATAGAGAATGATGTAATTAATCATTTGGTAGCGCCAGTTAAATTGTTTGGACATCTGTTTTCGTAGCATCTAAACAGTCTAACAGATGCCGTGCTAAACTCTGCATAAAGCCTGTGTTCAAACAGATGACAAATAACTTCTGTATACTGTATTATATATATCGTCGCTCAGCTAAGAATATTTATTTATTTTCATACAACCACTAGACATATTTTAATAATTCAATAGGCATTGTCAACAAATTATTCCACTACATTAAACAATATTAATAACATTATAATTAGTACAAATAGGCTACATATTATACAATTGATATAAAACACGTGTTATTGGTGACAATTGGAATACAATTGCATCTATATAATATAAAAGCCAAATCCACTGACTCACTGATCACAATTTCTCAAAAACTACAGAACAAATTGGAACGAAATTTGGTATGTAGCTTCCTCTAGGGCTATAGGTGTTCACTAAGAAAGGTTTTCAAAAAATTAGAAATTTTAGGGGGTTGGGGGGGGGGGTCAAAGTTACTAAATCACGATTTCTCTAAAACTACTGAATGGATTGGAGGAATATAATATCCTACATTTATTTTTTTTTTTTTAGATAACACTCTAAACAAGTTTCATTCTTGTACGAAAAATCTAAGAAAATAATTATTTTTGGTCAAAAAACGTGCTTCCGGTTGTTGGATTTTTTTGGCAGCCGCTAGAGTGGAAACACATATACATTTTTTGACATATCTGACCCTCTATGATTTTGGAGGGCAAGGAGGTTAAATATTTCAAATGTAAAAGTAGGTCACGTAATACACCATTGAAAAGCTTATTAAAAGAGAAATACAAACTAGAGCTTAATATCGTGCTTCGTTTCAAAGTAATGGGTAATCAAAATTTTTGAAAATAACATACAACCTATTTATTCCTAATATTAACAAATTAACAACCTGCTTTGATGCTGTGATAACAATGCCATTTTCCAGAACTTTGATTGTCCATTACTTTGAAACGAAGCAAGATACTAAGCTCTAGTTAGTTTGCGCCATTCTGTTTCTCTTTTAATAAGCATTTCAATGGTGTATTACATGACCTACCTTTACATTTGAAATATTTAACCTCCTTGCTCTCCAAAATGCCTTTATATTTGAAATTTGTAACCCCCCTACACCCCAAAATCATACAGGTTCAGATATGTCAAAAAATTTGTCCTGTTGTGCAAGACAAGATAAATACAAAGTTTTGTTAACTTATTTTCAACAACAAAAATAATAAAGGGGGTTTATGAAAACTCTGTATAACTTTTAACGACACCCCAAAACATGTTCTGGGGATCATGATCGGTGCTCATTTACTACTCCCAACCTTAGGTCTTACCATAAAGGTCACTACAATAGCTCATCTTTTCCATGGAAATCTGCTAATAACAAAAATACATTATACCATTCAGCCACCATGAAAATCACCCAGCCTCCAATTTGGTTATTTATGAGTTGGTTATTCCTCTGAACTCCCTAATGTCATACAATGGATTCAAAATAAACCATTTTATAAAGTTTACTTTTAAATCATTAATCAGCAGTTCTTTTAACCTTTATTGTGGCAGACCATTGAAGGGCTGTATTCCCAGAACACAAAAACTGTTGGTAGACCTAGTCAGATGACAGTAGGGAACATCATACTTTACTTCTTGTATTATAGCAAGTACCTTTAGAGTTATTCCATTGAATTGGTTTTAATGTGAGTCAATAAATCAAAGAGATACAGATTAATTATGGCCATAATCTTTTTAGTCTAATAAAAATGGGCAATTTTCTCTATAACTAACATTAGCCAACAGTCTAACAGCTGTCTTTTAAAGCTTCAGTATTTTCACAATGTTATTAGAAATTCCCCAAAAGCAGAGGTCATATCTAATAGAGTTCTGGAAGCACGTAAAATATATTTCTCTTGCCGACTTATATGGCAGCTGAGATCTAACTGAGAACAATACCGCCTGACATTTTTAATAAATTGGGATCTCAGAAACCATGTATGTCACAAGCAAAGTTTAAAAGTGGGAGACTTCACCAAACTGATGTGAGGTAATAAAAACCAATTTGAGAAATTACCCCCATGTTACATTATGGCCGCTAACATTCAAATTTCATAGAATTTATTTTTTTATTTCGTTTATTGATTTATCACATAATTTTGAGACTATTTTATTCTTTTTTATAAAATACTAGGGGAGACCCCTGCGTGCTCCGTACACCAACCCCATTGGAACCTTTTATACACATAATTATGTTTTTTTTATATAATAAAAGGTGTAGGATTTATAATAACCCCAACCAAAACTAAGATGGTAAATAATGTTAAATGAAATTATTTCAGATATTTTGCAACAGCAGTTATAATAAAGGTTAAAAGAACCAGCAAGGCTCAGGCCTACACTAATAAAAACCTCAACTGACAATAAATAAATAATATATTATAAAATAAAATTCAATGTACAGTAGACTCCCGATTATCCGCGATAATGGGTGGCTGAACTTCCGTGTATAATTGAAATCGCGGATAATCCGAAACTTATCTAAAATGCCCTAGAAATAGTTCAAAATGACTATAAAGCTAAAATAAGTGCTTAATTAATCTTTACAAAAGGTTCGGGTATTAACAATTAATTTAAATATGTACAGTATTACGTACCTTTATATGTTGAAAAAATTACATAGTCGCCGTAGTATCGCATTTGGGTTATTTTACGTATTTAATTTGTACTTTTTTGGCGATCACGGTATTTTTTGGTGATCGCGGTTAAGCCGCAACGCGGGTAATCCACTCGTGGATAATCGGGGTTCTACTGTATGTACGTTTGTCTGTATGTTTGTCCTTTATGCGTTACCAAACCGTCCATCCGATTGCTTTGAAATTTTGCATAGTAACACAGGTTAACCCTGGGAAGGTTTTGGGCCATTTACCGAAGTCCTAGGACATTAGGGCTACGCCCCAGTGGCCCTCAAAGTTTCAATGTTAATCTTATGGAAGGTCAATCTTAAGGAAGAAGAAGAAATATTTCTTTTGATTTTATCAGAAACAGCTGTTCGTATGAAAAGCTTAAAACAGCTGATTTTGATCAACAACTGATTTGGATCAAAAACTGAATATAATTTTAGGTTAGGTAAATCAAGCAATGAGCAGAATCCCATTATAATTTACATCGGCCCTCAGGGATACGAATTACAGGCTTTCAAAGTTTCAAATTAAGCAATAGCGAAACATTGCCGGGTCAGCTAGTATATTATAAAATGTATATGTAGTTCTAAGGCCATCAACAATGATATAATATATTTTATACTTTACATTTTTTATAAACCTAACCGTTTTGGTGTAAATTAAGCTTGAAATTTTGATTTTTCAATTTTTAAAAGGTCCAGCAACTTGGGGGAAAAAAAATTATTTCCATTAAAAAAAACAAATTGAAATAAAATGTCTCATCAAGCCACACAATAAAAAAAGGGACGTTTTTATAAAACAAGTTTTTTTAATAGCTGCAGTTAGTGTTTTTAGTGATTAGGCTTACTCTTGACCAGTCAATAAAATATTATTGTTTTTAATTTGCCATTTTTTAAATTTAAAATTTACATGTACTTTGGCTGGATAGGTTGCAGTTTTAATAGTTTATTAATTAGCGAATGTGCAAAATTGTGATTTCTATACTTTACTTTCCATTGTTGAAGATTTTTTAAATTTGTGTCTTTAATGTTGTGTAATTGTGTCCGAACTCAGTTTAAGTTTTAAACTGTTTATAAATTGACTAAAGTAAATAAAATGCAATTCTTTGATGAGTCCACAATGGAATTACAAAAGTAGAATCGTCTGTGACTAGTTTAAAAGTAATGAAAGCTGTTTATTTTGACTTTGTTAGTTCTCGGCTAAGATATGGGGTGGCATTCTGGGGGAACTCTATTGAATCAATCAAAATATTCCGTTAACAAAAAATAATTTTACGCTCAATGTTCCATCTAAACTATAATCAACCTTGTACACCTCTTAAACAAAAACAAACAAAAAACCAGTAGTTTAACTTTTCCTTGTGTTTATATTTTTGATACTTTAATTTTCTTTAAGAACAATCATAATATATTTGAAATTAATCAGCACCACCACGAATACGTTATCGGGCAGAATTATTTTCAATATCCTGACCACAACTTAAATTTTTTTAACGAGGAATTCACTACTTTGGTATGAAGTTGTTCAACACATTTCCAGAAAATATGAAAAACATAATATTATGTTCCATCCTTAGTTTCAAGAGTACAACTACTCAAATTCTTTCAGCTCTGTGGAAGAATATCTCTTCTGAAGTACCTAAACTCAGTCTGCAGGTGTCGGGAAGGGTTTATTTGTTTTCAGTGGCGTAGCGATCATGAAGCGAGCAGCCGCTCCAGGGTGCTTGGCCTCGAGGGGGCGGATTTTTTTTGAAATAGTACATTATGATGCAACTTGACGCCTAAATTTATCATACTAAAACTATAAGGAGAACTTTAAAATTATGCAATGAATTTTGAACATCGTGGGGGGGGGGTAGGCCTACAGTTTGGTCAATTTTTTCCTGGCTGCGGCCTGAGCTGCAGATTGGAGGATAAAAGGCGGCATGTACAGATCGAGGACTTTAGCTGTGCACATGACCAGGCACCCTACTACATGTGCATAAAACATAGAGTGGATGTTGGCCGGGTAGCGTCAACTGGTTATTGTGCCCGGTGTTAGTAGAAAAGACGCCCCTCTCCACTCCCCGTCCACTACGGGTATCTGATTCGCGCGCGCAGAGCTAAAGCCCTCGATCTGTAAGTGTGAGGCACCTGTCGGCCGGTTCAATGGGGGGGGGGGGGGGGGCTCCTGGATTGTTTTTGCTCCAGGGCGAACGATGCCTCGCTACGCCACTGTTTGTTTTGTCATATATGAATTTACTGTAGTTTTATCAAAAATGTAATTAGAGAATTTCCATAGGAACGATGAGCTGTTGCAGTTACTCTTATGGTGAGACCTAAGATTGGTAGTAGTAAATGAGCACAGATCATGGTGTCCAGAACACGTTTTCGAGTGTCATTAAAAACTTATATATGTATGTATGTGTTCACACTCTAACAGATGCCATTTAAGTCCGATTTGGTCCAAATGTTGGTTGCCTAAGTGGCTCAGACAAGTTTGTTAGACAAAAAAATCCAACATCCGAAAGTACGTTTTTTTGACCAAAAGTAATTTTTGTGGGGGATTTTTCGTACAGTGAAAGTTTTTTTTTGTTGTTTTACGTAAAAACACAAATATAGGAGATTGTTCTACATATTTTGTGTTTTTGTACGGCCTTATACGTTGTTTCAAAATCGATCAAAACATAAAATACTATAAAAGTATTTGGTTCAAATCCACTAGGGGGATTTATCGTTGGTCAGCTTCTGTTACGAAGCCACAGCAGGGATGCAAACCACTGCAAGCGACGCAAAGCAGTAAAAAATCCAAGGCCACAAGGTCGAGGTGCAGTCACAAAGTGCGTTTTTCCACTGCGAGCGGAATGAAGAAGCTCTTGAGCCGGGGTTGGAAGCTGAAGTTTCAAACCAATTCTACTAATATATTATGTACACGCAGACAGCTATTCAGTGCTGCTTTCGTGAGTAGACCAATTTCCCAAATAATTTGTTGAAACCCAAATATACATTTTATTTATAGTGCCTACTAATTATACGAGCAATCTATGTAATAATCATTAAATGACACATGTTTCATGTGGAACATACAAAATAAATTCTGAACTAAGCATACAAATTATATGTTGGACCTGAAGATGACGGTGCTCCATTGAAACTGGTAGTCCACTAGGACAAATAACGATCGTTATCATTAAGGTACTACTAACCTAAACTAAGTTCGCTTTGAGTGTTTTTCTGTTCTGCTTATCCTTATATATTATTTACCAAAAGGGGTTTTTTTGTGGCAAATCCGTATCTCCATCAAAATTAATGATTCAAACATCATTTTAAATTTCATTATGTAAGCTCCCGGATTGGAAAATGATACCAATTAACCCTAGAACCGGCAGCTTTAACGAAAATGGATTTTTTGGCATGTGCAAGCATTTATTCAAAAATTCGCCAAAAATAGTAAATTAACCCCAATCCAAAAGTGTTCCATAGCTTTTTTGTAGAGAAAGATTCAAAGAAATTGTATATGCCAGTAAAAAAATTATAGATGTAAAATTTAGAAAGTTATTAGCTCAAGAAACAAAAAATGTTCAGTTACGAAAAATAAAAGTTCAACTTTAAGTCTACATAAAAAGTAGTAAACATTTTTTGTAATTTTTTCCATAAATGTAAAAAAGTTTCGTAATTTAGTTCTAAATAGAACTGTATAAAAACATTTAACATTTTCAAATTTCTTATTTTGAAAACATGAGATTTTATGTTCTTACTACAAGTCTGCTATCAAACGTATGCCAAGTTAGAAACGTAATTTACTAAATTATGCTGTGCCCAAAAATCAAATATTATTATAACAAAGTATAGAGAATAAATCATAGAACTGAACTGTATACTTGTAAATTATCTTTTCATAAAAGGGTTTGACTTAGAATTATTTAAATAACAAAAGTTAGAAAAATATAGAAAACTCTTGTCTGTACAAGATGCGCGCGCAAACCCCTATGTCTGGCTATGTTGTAAAAATCCGTTACGCTTCAGACTTGAACGTTAGATGAGACCGTATTAGCAGTCACTTTCCCACGGTCCTACACAATAAACTGTTCAAATATAGCATATTTGGTTTACAGGGGAAGTTAGCTTGAAGCATTATGTTTACAAAGATATCAAAATATCTCTAAAAAGCGATTGAGGTCACACACATATCACGTGAAATAAATAACGCTGTTTATTGGTTGGAAAACTGACCAATTGCAAGGGTCTACAAAACCACTTACAACTTCAGAAATATTCGTCCGATTTTTGATTGGATGAAAGTTTTGGATAGGGGAAATTGTGATTAATCCATCGATAAATAGATTTAACTAAGACAACCTACTGGGCGGGTTTTAGAGATTGATGAAATTTGAGTAATTTCTTTATGTTTTGTATGAATTTTCGGGCGCCGATTGATTTGTAGAAAACTAATAAACTGCAACGATGATTACGTACGTAAATATACGTTTCAGAAAGAAATTGTAAATACAAAAAATAAAGTTTGAAACATTACCTTTCCAATGGTGTTTGTCTTTTTGAGATTGGAAGATTTTTAGTGGGTCAAATATTCAATACAATCACGCGTTACAAATGTGTTGTCATGATCGCACGTTTCGTGCTATCTGCCGGTTCTAGGGTTAAATAAATAGGTATAAGTTACCTGTCTGCTGTCATCCAATCCTTGTTTTTCACTTTGTGACAACCACGGTTTCGGGGTTACCCCATCATCCGGTCACATTAATTAAAACACAAAAATAAAATAAAATAAAAACACATCACTCACATCTTATTTGAGATCGTCGTAGAAAATTTGTCACAAACACACGAACATAAACACGATGCACGTAACACAAAACAATAACGCTAAAATATGTGCACATGTTACTCGGCCGAGGGTAAACGGATTAATGAGATTAAGTTAGGATGTTATCAGAAATTGCTGCATAAATGTGTGCCGGAGGTCGAACGGAAGGTGCTTTTTTTGTTTTCGATATAAATTAAGGTATGGAACACAATGTTGGCTTGGAAAGACACCTTGTCATTCAGTAGGTGTTGATTACTGGTCTAAGAACACCAATAATTCGTGGTCGAATTATTTCATCTTAAAATCATTGTACAGCTAGATCGGGGTAAAAATGCAACTTACTTTTCCGCATTAATTCAACACGCTTGCTTTAAATGTTTAAAGGATTAAAAGAAATGTATTAAGCATATTTTTCATTAGAATTTTATAATTCAACAAAGAAGTTTTCTGATGAATCAAAATAATGTTACAACTTCCAAGAAACTCACTCATACCACGTAAATATCAAATTGAACTCCACTTGTGACCAAATTACTTTCTGACCGTGATAATGCAAAAGTGTGTATTTATTAAAAAACAAGACGGTAAACGTTCAATGTCAAACACTAAAATTAAAAGGATTGACAAGGTAGTGAAAATAGAAGACACTGAATAAACAAGTATATTTTGCCATTTATAAAATGAAATTAAACAACAAACAGATGAAGGGTCAGGAGCTTGTGGAATCGAGGTTAGGGATTGGTTAAAAACAGAACTCGGCTATAACAAAAACCATTTATTTTTAATGTGAACAACACCGTAACTATGTCTAGTAGAAATTGTTAGCGTTGCTGTTTATAATGGCAGCGGTTTCGTTGCTCGTTATGAGCTGCGAATGTGTCGACGCGTCCGCCACTATCCAAACTTTAACCTTTTGGCAGTACTGAAAATAATAAAGTCATAAATACCAAAGAAAGTCGCAGGTAGCTGGTAAAATTATGTTTATAGGAAATACCAAAAGTCTTTAATTCCATGCATGCAATATACTCATAAACATGCAGTGACTGAGGCCATTGGATTAGAAATAAAACATGCTTTTCAGAGGCTATCGGACCTGTATTTGTTTTAAAATTGCCCGTACGGACGGACAAAAAACCCAGATCAGTCCAAACAACATTATCTAGACCTGAATCCCTAAAACAACTTTCTTGGGATAAAAATATTGAAAAGTTAGTTGCTACCATTACATTTAACTGTGATGCGTTTGGTAAATTGCAAATGTTACACAAACTATGGGGGGGATGTTTTTGAGTAAGCTTTGTGATGTGAAAGTCCTTAACCCTTTCCACTCGAATTACTAGGGACCTAGTGTTGCTATCAGGTCAGATTAATTTTGAGCGAATATTGCACTGTAACATGTTTACTCCAAAAAAAAGTATTTCTGTCAGTTCTAAAAGGCTGATTTTTTTTTTTAGTTCTTCTATGACTTAAATATAGATTGGTATGAAAAAAAACACATATTTTTATTTTCAAGTATATGTTTTTAAGTTTTATTTATTGAAAAAATATAAATTTGTAACAAAAAACCGGAATAAACAAGAATGTTCAATGGGAAGAACTATATTTGTTGCTTGTTTTTTGTTGTCTATATCATTATAAACAAAATTAAGTGGTTTACACATGTTTTAGAGATACAATAATAAATTATAAAAAAATTATAATTGGAAAAAAAAATTTTTGTAAAAAATGAGTTTTTATGAAAACAATATTAGTTTTGACACCAACTTGTACAAAATTGCCTCAACTATTTATTATATTGCTTAACAACAGTATTATGTAGATCAAAACTAGTAAGAAAAGCTTTTTTCAAAACTGATTGGTAATATTTTAATCACTCAGGTTCGAAACAAAAGTTCCGTCGCCACTAACGTCATTTTGTAACAAACTGCCGTCGTCTCCGTTCATTTTATTTCACAACAATCATTATTATTATAAAAAGAACAATATTCAAAAATAAACTGTGAAATTACACACGAAAACCTAGTACAACAAAACTAAACAACGCGTAAGCTCACTAAAACGCTGCGTAGTAAGTTGGAACCAAACAACGGCGAGAGCAGACAGCTGTTTACAGACCGGCCAAAGACGGCAAACATTACATTTTCTAAGAGTTATTTATCACAGAAACTGAACTCAAATGGTCCTAAAAAAATTCCACAGATAGCAGCACATCTCAAACTTCAACAATAGCGGTCATCAAAGTAACTACGTCTGTTCAAATGCAATCAAAGAACGTTATCAGAGCTAGTTCAGGGCTCGCCCGACATAGGAGTTTGTGCGGATTAGTAGGGGGCTGCCTCGACAGTCGAGTGGAAAGGGTTAAAGGTAATAACAGCATAGGTACATACAATATTGTTGTGTTTACTGCGTTGGTATAGAATGCCGGGTTGAGCGAACCAATTATTACACATAACTTAGCTGTTATCCTTCATCCGATTGTTATGACAATGACATCTCTATCTGAATCAAAAGCTACGGTTTTTTAGTAATTTAGGTTTCAAATTTTGAAACGCATAATTGGATATAATCGCTTATTTTTCTTGAGATAGATCATTGTTAGGTTAAACTTCACGCCAAGTTTGAACTCAATCAGTCGAATATTTCTCTAGATATGATTATTTTGTAAAAACAAAATGGCGGATATCTGGAAAACGAAGCGTTTTCGGGCCTATGTTTATATGAACTTATGTTTAGCTATATAATGAGCTTCCTAGACATTGCTGCATAATTCTGAATCACCCTGTACATTGATTTAACTTACTTTTAATTTCATAGACACACAATATTTTGAAAACATTCTTAAAAGAGCCTGGAAACAGGTAAAACTACGTGCAACAACTACTTCGTGCGAGCAACAAATAAGTTTACGCTACAGTACTCACCATTTCAAGTTCGCACAGATCCAAGTGTGTAGCACGTTTCCGCCTGATGAGGTCGACACTTCCTTTGAACAGTTTACCAGAAGGTTGAGACACGCCTAGGCCGACCAAGACGCTGCGCAATGCTGTCAGCGAGGTTGTGTATTGCACTCTCTTCTCTTCGTCTTGACATTTCAAAGCGATATCAAGTTTATCTTCCCAAGTCGATGCTTTGATCATTTCTGCTTTAGTCTGCGAACAAGCAAGGCGACATGTTTCATCTCGATCATGCTAAAGCTACCCGAATCAGCAAACTTCTATTAAACAAAATTAATTGTCCAGAAGAATAATTTGTTATTGGGAAGTTATAATTCCAATTTATTTATACTGTATACCACCTACTTACAGATATTACACAGGGTTGGTAATTAAAAGTCTGGAGAGAGTGGGAAGAGTACCAAGACATATTGGAATAGATGGAAATGAATGTGCAGATAAGCTGGCAAACAAGGCATCAGCTTCTGAACTCACAGGACCTCAACCTTTCTGTGGCATACCCAAGACGACAGCTATTCAAGTAGTCGCCGACTGGGCAAGACTGGAACATGGAAAGAGGTGGAAGAGCATCCCTGGATTGAGGATGAGCAAACTTTCACTTCTTGGTCCATCAAGACAAATTGCATCCGACATTCTGTCATTAGTAGGTGCAAGCTAAAGGAGGCGGTCGCTCTAATCACAGGACATGGCCACCTTAGGAAACACACGAAGAACATGGGAATTTTCACTGGAAATCGTAAATTCAGGAAATGTGGGCTGCACGAGGAAACCGCAGAACATCTAATCTATGAGTGTGAGAGGCTGGAACAGGTCAGTTATGAAACCTTTGGCAGACTGAACAAGGGACAAACCATACCTCAAGACAACCTTGTTAAGAGGATTCTTAAGTTCAACGGGCTTATGGATCTTGACAAGGGTAACTGAGGGATCAACATCCTTACGTGGGAGCGCAATAAGCCCTAGAGGCTGACGTGCTTAAGGATCTGGACCGCCCACAGAAGAAGAAGAGTGGGAAAAGAAAACATAAATTTATAAAATATTTACAAGGCATAAAAATGTACTTTTTTATGTGTGTAACTTTGCCTCCATATCCAAAATGGAAATTTTAGGAGCTGCACAAAATTTACAATGTAGACCATTATTGTGCGACCCCGCCGTTTACAGGTATCGACAAAATAAAACGAACAACCCAAACTAGAGGTCTCTATCTTAACCCTACTGAAAATAGTGGTCAATAAACCAAAAGGAAATGATCACATGACATTTTATTACACTGTAACTAAACAAACGCCTCTGTCTACAATTATTAAAATTTTGAAGCAGTCCCCGTTGTAATATAGTTACAAACATAACTTTCACAGAAAATTATAAAAATTTGTTCCCTGTACAATGTGCTAGTGCGGTGTAAAAATGTGGAACTGTTCGCTGCAACGCCTCTTGAGGGGTTCATTGGGTTTCCTATACAGCTCGATTTCTGAGATCATCAGTATCCTATGATTTTTTTTTGTAACTCTGTCATTGAGACGACCCCATTCGAAGTAGTCCGGCGGTGACAAGTCCGGTGATCTGGCTGGCCACTCAATAAATCTCAATACATTATTCAGAAACTGGCAGACTTGCCGGCCATAATGTGGATGGGCTCCGTCTTGTTGGACCCAAACTTGTTCAAAATCATTTACGGATGCCTGGATAGCTGGAATTATCCGTTGTTGGAGCATAGCTAAGTACACCTCAACAATAAAATTCCCTTTAACGAAGAATGATCCACTAACTCATCCCTCCCATCGTACCTAACTGATTTGAACATTTCTAGAACCTCTCAAAATTCTCCACTTTGAAACGAGAGGCAAGTTATTATTACAAATCTATATATATAAAAGCGAAATACCACTCACTCATCATGATTTCTCAAAAACTACCAAACCGATTGAAATGAAATTTGGTATGTAGCTTCCTCTAGGGCCATAGGTGCTCATTAAAAAAGGGTTTAAAAAAATTCGAAATTATAGGGGGGGTTTGGGGGATCAAAGTTATTAAATCACGATTTCTTCAAAACTACCGAACAGATTGGAATGAAATTTGGTATGTAGCTTCCTCTAGGACCATAAGTGTTCACTAAAAAAGGGTTTTAAAAAATTGGAAATTTTAGGGGGGTTTGGGGAGTAAAAATTACTAAATCACAATATCTCCAAAACTACCGAACGGATTGGAATGAAATTTGGTATGTAGCTTCCTCTAGGGCCATAGGCGCTCGCTTAGGAAGGGTTTCAAAAAATTTGAAATTATAGGGGGGTTTGGGCGATCAAAGTTATTAAATCACGATTTCTTCAAAACTACCGAACGGATTGGAATGAAATTTGGTATGTAGCTTCCTCTACGGCCATAGGTGCTCACTAAGAAAGGGTATGAAAAATTTCGAAATTTTAGGACGGGTTTGGGGGGATCAAATTTACCACCACCATGGGCAACAACGCCGTACGGGTCAGCTAGTTATATAATAAAAGAAACTACAAGGGACCTACTCGGTAGTTCCAAAAGGCGTCGTACAAAAGTTAAGTTGAAGGATAAGGGGTTTATTAACACGCAATTTCTTCTACAAAAATAAACCAACTTACTCGATCGGTCAAATTGTTCAACAATAATTTCAGGAACTTCTCGTCAAACGTAGGACTCTCGGGATTTCCGATCGTTCTGACCGACCTCTTGGCGACTTCGGGAGCTGCGTCCAGCAGGAACAAACTGACACTGTGTCCCCGTGCTTCCAGGATACAACCGACTCTCATGGCCAAAGCTCCGGACCAAGACTCGCTCAGGAGTGTGAAGGTTCCTGGGTTCTTTACTTTTAACATCTCCTGTGATAACAGAGCATTCAGAGCATCAATCGCAAGCACATTTAGAACATAGATAATAATAATAATTGCATCAATACAGAATCAATTTACCCTACAAACTAACGCTCGATGCACACTTTCTCCAAACAGGTCGCTGCGTCACTTCAATCTGCGTCCTATCGGCGTCAAACGCTGATAGTCTCTCATTTGCCACCAACCGAGATGGCTAGTACATTATTGTTTGCCCATTTGTTAAAATTTAGTAGTTCTTTCAATTTGTATACATCAAATTAAAGATAAAAATATTATCTATTAATTGCATTTCATTTCATATTGATAAATAAACGGCTTAGATATTACTATTATAAAACAGTCATATGTTTCAAAATTTAGATATGAATTTATAAAATTGTTGGCCTATTGTTGTTAAAATTTTGTATTTATGTACATTTTTATATACAGTAAGACCTCGATAATCCGGCACGCTCGGGGATCCGGTGATGTTGGATTATCGAATATGCCGGATTATCGAGGTCTTCCTTTAAAATGGTTTAAACAGGGAATAAACTATAAATAAACGCACATTTACTATATATACGTATACAGGGTGTTTACTAAAAACCCTTCAGGACTTTGGGATATGATTCCTCATACAAAAAGTAAGAAAAAAGTTCCTATAAACATAGGTCCGAAAAAGCTTCGTTTTCCAGATATCCGCCATTTTGTTTTTTGTACAAAATAATTCATATCTAGAGAACGGTTTGACTGATTGAGTTCAAACTTGGTATGAAGTTTAACCTGACAATAATATACCTCAAGAAAAATAAACGATTAAATCCAATCATGCGCTTTAAAATGGCGGCTGTTTGAAAATGTCAGACCTAAATTACTCCAAAACCGTACATTTTAACGAAAAATGTCAAGACACCTTTTTTGTAGCCCTTTTGATTCCCTATCGGATGGTGTAACTGTCAAAACAATCGGATGAAGGATAACAGTTAAGTTAAGTGTACTAATTGGTTTGTTAAGCCCGGCATCCTATACCAACACCAACACAGTAAATACTACAATATTGTATGGACATTTGTTGTCATTACCTTTTAACTAGAATTATTTTGTACAAAAAACAAAATGGCGGATATCTGGAAAACGAAGCGTTTTCGGACCTATGTTTATAGGAACTTTTTTCTTACTTTTTGTATGAGGAATCATATCCCAAAGTCCTGAAGGGTTTTTAGTAAACACCCTGTATATTATTATTATTGGGTTGTTACAACACACAAGTATATAGAGTTTACACGTAAATTACGCGTTGAAACTACGTAACAATAACTGCTTAGAGAGATTGAACCTAACTGATGGGCCTCAGGTAGGGACGGCTCCATTCCCCTTTGTTGTTGGCTTCCGTTAGTCGGTACATGGTGGGTTTTTTTAAATTTTTACTCCAGCCTGTCACAAATTCTTCGAACCCCTTTCACTTCCAAACCATGTAAAGCGGTTTTAAATCAAAACATCTATTTAAAAGAAATTCAATGTATCTTTTTCCAAAGACTTCAATTTGTTGAAATAATCTTCATTAAGTGGAATATGTTCAACAAAATACTGTCAGCAACGAAAGTGTCAACAGTAGACTGATTTGGAGCTATACTTACTTCAAAATCTATTTTATTTGGCTTTAAATAATATACTTTTAAATAAACAAAGGATGTTTGATAATGTACTAAAATGAAAGAAATTGGATACTGTAAGCTACTGTAATAAAAACCACAAAATAATGCCTCTGAAGTTTTTCCATGCTCTCTTTTTTTCATTGATTGTCTAGCCTCTTCTTTATTTGCCGTTGAGATACCCACTTTTCAATTTCCGATCTATTCCGTCTCCAATCCCCGACTGTCACTTCCCCAACACCTAAATAACTTGCCACTTTTCTTATTGAATCACCTCCATCAAATTGTTTAATTGCTTCGTTTAGTTGCTCATAGTATAATAGAGAAAGTATAGTGATCGCAAAAAAAATCGATATTGAGATTTTTTTGGAAATATCCGTTTTGGGACCCCCAGAGTCCAAAAAAGTGGCTTTTACAAAATGTCTGTATGTATACAAAGCTAGAGAGAAAACTATTCGATCGATTTCGAACAAATTTACACCAAACATGTCAATTAGGCCTGTACAGATGAAAAAGGTTTTGAAAAACCCCCTTTTTGGCCAAAAAACCCCCAAAAAATCAGTTATTATTTTTTTATCAAACAGCTCCACTGATTTTGATCAAATTTGGCTTATTTATAGCCCTTAATCTACCCTTCCATATGCAATAAACCGCATCTTTCTAAAAATTTTTGTTTAGCAAATAATAATAATAACTGATTTTTGGGGGATTTTTTGCCAAAAAGGCGGTTGTTTTTCAAAATTCTTCAAAACCTTTTTTCGTGCATTCATACAGGCCTAATAGACGTGTTTTGTGCAAATTTGTTCGAAATCGATCGAATAATTTTCTCTCTAGCTGATAATAATTATTACTCTCCTACTTTAATGCAATTATAAAGTCACAGTGAATCTGCTTAGTAATTTAAATATGTTTGTGAGAAAGTGTGTGCCAGTTCCTGGTACCGTTTATTTATTTAAAGATTTCGCTTTCCACTCATAATGACACTCTCATTCACAAAGTTTGACATTGACTAAAAACAAAAGAACAAAATACAGTAGCAGGGGGTAGAAACAACTCGTGGGAAAGGATGGTGAGTCCTAAATACGATGCCAAGAAGAGGGGAGTGTAAACAGGCCCAAGACTGCTTCGTCATCCACTATAAACGTCCCCATACCATTGTGTTGGGTAAAGAACATAAATGTTTTCAGGATGTACAAGGCAAACTACTGTTTTGTTTTCTTTCTGTTCAATCTAACACAAAAGTTTGTATTATAAATTCACTTATTGAGAAATCCTCTCAAGGTATGCATTCTTTTTCTAAATTCTTTTTTGAGAAAAGTTTTTAAAAAAATTTGCCTCGGTTAATACAGAAACTCGTATAACTGAGGTTCTACCGTATTACGTTTGATGAATGAAATACACATAAATTGTAAAACTATACCGTACACTTACATTGACCACTTCCACAGCCAGCTTCTCCAATCCTTTCCAAACGGTCGGTAGTGCCACAGCCAACACAGGGAAGTGGAGTTTCTTGACCAACGGTTCTACCCTCGCCCGACTCAAACCAGGGAACATATAAACAGACTTCACCCCTTGCTTGCAGTACTTCATCCTTGGTGACAACGAGGCCATCTCGGTCAGCTGGGGTTTGTGAAGAATCAAACTTCCCAGCTCGTAGAGTTCCTGCGGGTAAGGTAAGTACTGAGGCAGCATATTGTTCGCCTCATCGTCTTCGGCTATGAATTTAGAAAGAAAAAACTGTAATTAATAGTGAAACATTTTCAAAAGAATTTTAAATTTATTACACTAAAGTTTGCACTTGTTTAACTGAAATGTGTATTAATATTCCAGTGATTCTCAATAATTATAATAACTTTATTCAATTTCATTGAAACATTACAATTTAAACAGCGCCAACAATACAAAATCAATTTACATTACATACGCAGTATGTACTTATAGTTAGCCAAGTACAGCAATATATCATGACTTGTATGCTATTACATTACGGCAATTCAATGATAACCAGCTTAGCAACACAATTTTAGGTTAGGCATAGTTTATTTCATTAGGAAATTCCCATAGGAAAGATTAGCTATTGCAGTGACCCTTATGGTGAGACCTAAGGCCGGGAGAAGTAAATGAGCACCTATCATGGACCCCAGAACACTTTTTGGGGTGTCTTTAAAATTGATATATTATATGTGATGCGGAAAGCAAAAGGGGACCCAAAGTCGTAATTCTTTCTTTTTGAGTTATTGTAATTTCTGAACAATTTGAAACCAAAATCACATGGTTAGGTCAAGCAAATATAGAACTTATGGTCATAGGAAACAAATAGCTTAAAAACACTGTTTTTAGAAAAACACATTTAAAAACTTTAAAACTCAACAGCTTAGTAACCTGTTACATTTAAGAAAAGTTTTTTATACCGAAATATTTGTTGTAATGTCTACTTTAAGAGGAAACATTTATTATATGCATTACATGATTTTTTAACTCATACTATGCTCCAACCCTAAAAAGAGTTTAGATGAGCAAAATTCAGCATACTGTTTTGTGATGGTAGGCATTAGAAAATTAATGTATCCTACATTTTAAATCACATTACAATAAAGCTCCAATCTAGGCATATTTGCTTACTGAACAATGACTCAGTTTGTGAACTTTAATAAATCACATTAAAATTTTCATTTCAAAATAATAGCTGTTTAAAAGGTTAAGGAAAGGGAAGTATAAGAAATACATGATGTTACAAAAAAACAAATTTTACTTGTAACAAACTTTCAAACTGGACAAAATAGTTCTCTTACTAAAAATATTCATTAGAGAGTGAAAGTGATTCATTAATATTGATATGTGAGCCCTAATTAAATCGCCATAATTAAATTGAGCGCTTGTGTTTGTTAGGACGACTGGTCTTTCTGCAGGCTGGTCAATGATTTCTTCTTCCCTTGAGGTATCATCTATTTCAGGGCATAGAAGGTAGGTATTTCTTCCTGTCATCTGACAATCCTTGGGGAAGCACTCTGTCAGGGAATCCTGTAGGTCCATCATCAGATGGGAAAATCCAGTGAACAAAAACATTACTATCACTTTCGAGTTTGCAGTTGACAACACCTTTGTGGGATTCCTCAAATTCAAAATGGTTGAATTTGGTGATGTTGGGAATTTTCTTAGTGCCATTGCTGGCTAGAAAATGGTCAGAAAGTGAAATCGTCATCACTTTGTCATTGTCATCACTGGCGTTATCTACAAAAAACTCATTTGGTACTTTCAAAACAACCTTTTCTTCCATGGTTTGCTACCACAATTCACCACAACAACAGCACGATAAACAATGAAAGGCAAACCAAACAGCTGCTTTGTGGCAAGTTACAGACAGCTGATTGGTTACATTTAGCTGACAGCTGGAAAAATTAAAAGGGACCCAAAGTCGGATATTTTTTTAGAGAAAATATTCTTCTATTACATTGAAGTTCAAGTAGTTATCTGAAATGACGCTAGAATGCAGGAGAGTGTTGTTTTACATACAGTGACTAGATAGAGACAGTGTGGCCAAGTGAGGTCTTGTTTCCTATTGGCCGCCAGCCATGTTTATCCTAAATTCTTATCTGTTTCTATTATATTTGTTAAATTTTTTGCACGAAAAAACAGAATACACTTTTTAAGAAGAAACACAGTTTTTATTATTTAATTTCAATATAAATATCAAACTGTAACAATTAAATCGCTTGTTTTTCGCTTTATACAAACATCTGGTGTGCACATCACACAACTTTCCTTACCAAAATATATGCTGTATCAATTACCAAATTTTTCGAGCGAGAGATTGATGATACCATTTTCGAGTTAATAGGAGTATCCGTTTCGAAGAAAGCGGTACTAACTTCAAAACGGTTAATCCCA
>JAGFPH010002645.1:138125-165944 GCA_018207615.1 Philaenus spumarius | reverse complement strand
AAATTTGCACCAGACATGTCCAGTACGCCTGTATAGATGCACGAAAAAGGGTTTTGAACAATTTTGAAAAACAACCCCCTTTTTGGTCAAAAAACCCCCAAAAAATCAGTTATTATTTTTTTATAAAAAAACGGCTCTAACGATTTTGATAAAATTTGGCTTATTTGTAGCCTTTAATGTGCCCTACCATATACAAAAACCCGCATCTTTCTAAAAATTCTCGTTTAGCTAATAATAATAATAATAACTGATTTTTGGGGGTTTTTTGGCCATAAAGGGGGTTGTTTTTCAACATTTTTCAAAACCTTTTTACGTGCATCTATAAAGACCTAATTGACGTGTTGGGTGCAAATTTGTTCGAAATCGATCGAATAGTTTTCTCTCTAGCTAATAATAATAATATTTATTAGTTAATCGCCTACTTTAATTAAAGTATACAAAGCTAGAGAGAAAACTATTCGATCGATTTCAACCAAATTTGCACCAGACATGTCCAGTACGCCTGTATAGATGCACGAAAAAGGGTTTTGAACAATTTTGAAAAACAACCCCCTTTTTGGCCAAAAAACCCCCAAAAAATCAGTTATTATTTTTTTTATTAAAAAACGGCTCTAACGATTTTGATAAAATTTGGTTTATTTGTAGCCTTTAATGTGCCCTACCATATACAGAAACCCGCATCTTTCTAAAAATTCTCGTTTAGCTAATAATAATAATAATAATAACTGTTTTTGGGGGTTTTTTGGCCATAAAGCGGGTTGTTTAAAAAAAAATTTCAAAACCATTTTACGTGCATCTCTGAAGACCTAATTGACGTGTTTGGTGCAAATTTTTTCGAAATCGATCGAACAGTTTTCTCTCTAGATAATAATAATAATAATAATATTTATTACTTAATCTCCAACTTTAATAAAAAAACTCTCCTACCCCACCCTACAAGTCACAGTGAATCTGTTTAGTAATTCAAATGTATTTGTGAGAAAGTATGTGCCAGTTCCTGGTACCGTTTATTTTCTTTCTTATGGACCCGGTGTCCTTTTCACCGGATCCTTGTTACAGTAACTTCCTTCCCGCAAAACGGATGGAAAATGTGAAGGAAACAAAACCAGCTTTCATTCCAATTTGGTTTCACGTATTTTCATCAAGCTTTGGCTCGTATGTCTATATTTAACTTATTTGTATAACAATAAATGTACTTTTTTTCACGATGTACGTGTTTTTAATTTCTCCTGTTTTTATGTAAAAAAAAATCGGTATTCTTTTAAACTCTGTTCGGAGTAGCTGGATTCTACTGTAACTGTTCGCATTCTCGCAGCATTTAGTGTTCGCATTTTTAAGTCCGATTTTGTCTAAAATTTGGTTGTCTAAGTCACTCGAACGAGTTCGTTAGCCCAAAAAATTCCACAACCAGAAGCATGTTTTTTTACCGGAAATAACTACCGGTATTATTTAGCTATTTCGTACTAGAATGAAACTTTTTTGGGGTAATCTCTAAAAACATAAATGAAGGATATTATTCTGCACATTTTGTTTTTTTACACAACCTTATAGCTCACATGGTTCCTTCAAAATCAATCAAAACATAAAATGCCATAAATGTACCCGGTTCAATTCGACACGGGGGATTCTATCGTGGAGGCATCTTCTGACGGCCGAGTTTGTATGCTGCGAGTAAAGCGAAACAGCCGTAACCCGAGGCCACAAGGACAAGGTGCAAACTCGCAAAGCATAGTTTTCATTCCGAAAGTATGTAAAATTACTGTAAACAAATTTTTTAAATGTAAAAATTATGGACAAAATTAGGAATTTTGTGGACAAATGTTGTTGATAGTACTTGTATATTTCAACCTCTGTTTTAAATTTTGTACAGATCACAACTACCCCCACCACCCAACTTATATCCAAGTGCTTATGTCCTAATCAAACATCATTTCCGTAAACATAATTCGCTTGCATCGGCATCACCATGGGTCACTGCAGGGGCCCCTAGTTAATTAATATAAAGATGCCTGGAAATTGATCCAACCACAAGAGCTTATATGGTAAACCTTCGGTTACAATATCAAACAAAACGTAAACATACCATTTATTTCACAGCTAGCAGCAGGATCATTGACCAGTACCAGCTGGGAAGCGGCGTTCGTATCTTGGGTTTCTAGAAGCCGGGTTAAGTATTTCAACACATCCTTGGGTCTGTTCAGAGGTACGTCACACTGTACCGTCAGCGCAGGTCGGCCCGCTCGTTTCCTCTCTTCGCACACGGACGCGTCACCACCCAAGATGCACACAAACTGGGTTAACTCCGGAGCGAGCACTCGGCTTGCTGCGTCTACGTGTTTCACTTTGTTACTGGTTTCTTCCTGAAAATTTATAAAATTTATTCTTCCTGATCAAGTAGGCCTATGTTGTTTAATATATTGAACTATAGATGAACTAATGTTGAGAGTTTTGGAATATTTCTGTTATAAGTATGGTGGATGAATTTAAAAAATTTCTAGTCTGTCGTATATTATCTAAAAGTTCATGATACTTTTTTGGTTCACATAAAACAAACTCTGCAACCCCTTTTAAGTTAACAAGTTGACAGTACATAAAATACAAGTTTTCACATCTTCACCTATAAAATATAATGTTTGTTCCCTTTAGGCTCAGAACCTGACTGATTTCGCTGGAAATTTCACAGTTTGCCAATATTAGTACCGGGAGTATAAACTGATTTTCTTTAAAGGGTTAAAATGGGGTGACGACCCTAAAACAATACACTTTTTAATTCCCATGAGAATGACGAGGCGAAACTTTGCACAATTTTATAGATTTTTAATTTTGATTAGTTGAGTTAAAGGACAAACACCGGAATACCAATCCCTAAAACAATAAATATTCATTATTTTACTCACATTGAAGCTAGACAGTGAAAAATTTGTACACGTATTTCATAATGTTTACATAGAAAATATAAACCCAATAAATTTCATTTCCAAAGGGTTAAAACACACAACGGATGGCTCAAAAACGGCCGGTGGAGCTGGAGCAGAAGTTTTCGGTTCTAGCTGCAGCTTATCTGGGGCTAAGGGCTCCTTACCTTCGATTTTTCAGGCAGAGGTCATTGCAATTGATCTCTGCATCCGTGAAATCCTCAAAAGATGAATTAAGGGAGCTAGGATTGTTATCCTTTCTGAAAACCAAGCTGCCTTAAAGGTGCTAGAATCCCGAGGCTAGTTTGTGACCGTTTTAAAACTGTGAATGAAATGGCCAGAGTCAATGAAGTTACTTTTAAATGGGTGCCTGGCCATGTAGGCATAAAGGATAATGAGGCAGCGGATTGCCTTGCAAGAGTTGGGGCCCAAAAAATCCTTCATCGGCCCAGATCCTTTCTGTGGGAGGCCCAACAGCCGCCTGAGAAATGTTGTTGAAGTTTGGACGAAGAAAAGTTGGTCCTCTGGGACGATGCGACTGGGCTTAGGCAGGCTGAAATGTTCATTTGTCTCTCTGTTAAAAGCTTCTATTGTTGGGCAGAAACAATCTTGGAATCCTTACTGGTCACTGCCCGGCCAAGTACCACCTCAAACAAATTTGGCTGGTCTCGGAAGACTCCTGTCGATTCTGCTCCCTTGGGATTGTTGTGCGAGTGCGAGGCTCTCGCATGCATTAGATTCAATTCCTCGGAAGTGATTTTATTAGCCCGGAACAGGTCCATTGTGTTGATCCCAAGAACCCTTGGTTTAATAAGGGACCTGGGAGGTATCTGGGATGATCAATGAAGGAAAAATTATAACAAAATAGATCCCAGCCTCTTGCACTGGTGGGGAAGCCTTGTACTCATCTATCCCATTAATAATAAAAAAAGGGTTAAAATGAGGTAACTGCTTATATACAATAAATGTAAACTCCACTAACATCCTACAAACTAGAGATCTGAAGTTCAATACATGTGGCTCTTACCATAAGTAGCTACACCATTTGAAAAAATCAAAATTTCAAGTTCAATTTACATAAAAACGGTTGAGATTATTAAAAATATTAAGTCATAAGTGCTATCGTCTCGCAGTTAAATGATTCTTAAAATTGATATATCGAAGTTAATAGTTTTTTTTGTTCTTTACCGACTTGGCTTTTTGGTTAAAAAAAATAAACCAAGGCTTTGCCTATTTAATAGTTAACCGGATTAACTTGCATTTCACAAAGATTGAAAGTAAATTAAATTCTTTATCTAGTAGGCAGTGCGAGTTTGTCTTCGTTGGAGCAAAAAGTAGCAGACAACAATATTTTCAGCTGTAAGCTGTGGTTTGATTACGTTTGTTTAAACTATGCAGTTGTTTGATCTGTTCAATCTTATAACGCGAGTTCTGTTAGTGTTTTATTATATTTTTTGTGAATAGTTTAATTTAGTTAGATTATAGGGAATTAGTTTATTTTATTTTATTATAGGTTATTGTGACAATGAGTGCGATTCAGAAAGCTCCAGAAGAACCTTATTTTTTTATAAATATGAAAAAAAAATAAAATAAGTTATATATTTTTCATGTATTTTCAGGATATCTCAATCAGACTGGTGACCTGTAGATAGCAATTTTTAAATTTCTAAAAATAATATGAATATTTTTACATAATATAAACATGTTATTGAAAAAAAGTGAAATGTGACATGCTTAAATATTTTTATCTGTAAGTGTTTTTTTTATTCTTCAAAGCGTCTATTGTTGTATATATTTGTGTTTACAATTTTATTGTATATCTTGAAATTTTAATTCAGAGAATTTAGTGAATGTGAACAGTTTTTAAAGTTAAAAATTTTAGTGAAATTATTTTTTCATTGCGATTTATCATCCATCATATTTCTTCTGGATCGTGTAAAATAAATAACATTAATACTATATTAATCTCTGATCTTTTTTAAAGACATTGATACATAATGTGTCCTATATAAATTCAAATTTGTATTTATTATGAATTTTTCAAAATATGTTTGTGCTATGCCCTAAAAATGCTTAGCACTAAAGAATGAATCGCTCAGCACTTCGAGGGTTAAAATTATGGTTTAGATCCATAAATGAAAAAAAAGTAGGGCTTTCTATAAAAAAAATATTAAGTCTTTTTTTAAATTGGGTTTTACTGCCTTCATAAATTAAATTAATGTCTTTAGCTCTATGTAAACTTCATTTAAATAAATAGTGTCTTGGACAACAATGTTAGCAAACTTAAAAAGATCAGCTGGTATAGATAGATTTAACTACAAGAGGTTAGTTTACCAAGTATATATTGAAGATAGCATCCAAAGGGCCCATTCTCACTGCTTCCTTCAACAAGTCAAACGCAGCGATCTCCGAATCGGCCTTCTTAGCCGAGGACATAATAATGGTCGCATCGCAACGAGTAACAAGATCGTCCATTCTGCGAGCGTTTAGGCTGTTGATAGTATGCTTTTGGTTGAAGGCGACCACAATGTTACGAGCTCCACGATCCACCAACCATTCTGCCAAGTCCAACCAGAGTCCATGTCTAGTGCCTAAACAACAGAGATGAGTAATGTGTATGATTTAACAAAATAAGACTAAAAATATAGGCCTAGTTGTATTTTCAATAAATTTAAACGATAGTTGATCTATGCAGATGTCTGAATTAGGTGAAAGTTAGTCGTAGGTTGTTCATTTGTTTTACCAAATAAATTTAAACCAACTACATACAGGGAATCGAAAGGGCGATAGAAAAAGAATGCCGGGGTTTTTAACAATCATTACAGCCAAACTTTGCCAGATACAGGAATAATTATATTACTGTAAAGGATGTAACGGCCCTATCAACAAGGTTCGTTGGGCCAACATTGGGAATTGGTTGGCATGGTTGGCATATGGTGGGTGGTTTAGCCAACAATATGCCAACATTGGCCCAACCGAATTAAACATCGTTGGCCCTCAGTTACATAATTTACGAAGGGCCTTTGTTTGAAAATTGTGGATTGGCCCAACCACAATATTTTACGTTGGGCCTACAGATAATACAACTATTGCCCAACAACTTAGATATTGCTTTGTATTAAAAAAAATATGTTTTTCAGTCGATTTTTGTATTACTTCAATCTGTTGATTTTATCGGTCAGTTCTTTGTGTATAAATGTAATTTTAAAATCAACAAGTAAACTCTGTGGTTACGGGAATATAACATATATATTGTACGTGATTTAGTATGGTTATGGAATTTCATTAAGATAGCAATTTTGTTAATTAATGTTTCTGCTAAGGCGGTACTTTAACAAAATGTAAAGATAACCTAAAAGTGTATTATTCTCAGTTACAACATAAATGAAATTACAGCTCCAACTAGTAATATTACTTTCAAATAGGTCTAAATATATATAATTAATCTATAAATTAGGATAGAAATTTTTTTTAATTCATATATTTATACCATTGCGGTACCTTAACAAAATGTAAAGATAACCTAAAAGTGTATTGTTCTTACTTATAACATAAATTAAATTGCTGCTAAGCCTACAACTAATGATATTACTTTTAAATAGGCCTAACATAATTAACTATACATTAGGATAGAAAGTTAAAAATACGAATAAATTTCCGCTTTTGCCTCATGTTACTTAAATCTTTTTTCTTGCCCTTATTAGGCTAGTACTAATTCAAGCAGGTAACATTGCATCGCCACTTTTAAAATTAAAATTGATGATTTGTAAAATAACAAAAATATATAATTTTCACCTCAAATTTGCCAGACTAATTGGTTAAATGATTAAATTAGAATGATAGGCTACACACATTGGCGAAATTGTATAATACCACTACTTCTTTTGTCAAAGTTGGGTCCTAACCTAAAAACTGAAATAAACTAATTTACAGTTTCTAGTTACAGTATGTTTTATGTTTGTATGTTTGCAAAGTTATATAAGTACTTCTTATTTTCCTTAAAAGTTGTCATGTAATGCTATTCCAATAAGTAGTGGTATACCGTACTAAAAGTTCATTCACAATTTTTTACAAAATTCTGTGGTATGAAGTTAGTTACTTTTAATGTGACCATACAAACACCGATGTTTTTTTAAATCATAAAATAACTGTTAGACTACACATTTTTCAGCATAAAGAAAGGTAAATAATTATAGTTGGAGTAGTCATTTCAAACTATTAGAAGATCTACGTTTCTTTAAATTTGGTTTGGGATATTTGTGTGTCTATGTAGGCCGACTTTAGAGCCTCCCGTGTTTGTGTCTAATATATTTAGGAGGGGTTTGGTTCTATGGTGTGATTTCAACAGTGATCTTTGCGTTTTCAGTGTGATAAACAATAACTTTAATTACTTGATTGTTTGTGTAAATAATAAAATAAGATAAATGGCATTTTAAAGAAACAGTGGAACTAACTTTTAACAATAGAATGATATCAAAGTGTTTGAGATCATGTTTTAGAAAAGAGGCACTCAACATTTGAGTTAAGATAGTAAATGTTTTTTCACAGTACCGGTAATTTACTTTGTTTTTAGTTTTTTATTCCTGAAGTGTTCCTTGGTATTAGTTCAATTTTTATTATTGATTTTTGTTTTAAATTTTAATTCATTTTAATTTTAATTCCTTTTTATTTTTCATTTCAATTTTCATTTATACATTTATTTACTGGGGCTTAATGGTAAATAATTATGGTTGGCCCAGTACAACAAAATGTGTATTCAGCTGGAATGGCCACCGTGGATTTGCCTAAGGCAGATGGTTAGTTGGCCCAACGTTGGCTGATGGTTAGTTGGCCCAACGTAAACTGATGGTTAGTTGGCCCACCCAAACATTCAATGGTTGGCCCACCGTTGGAAATTGGTGGGTTGGCCCAACGAAGACAAGTTGGCCAATACGTACGGTTGGCCAACCGTGGTAGAACATTGTTGGGCCATCCAATCCCCAACAATTTTATATTAGAGCATTAAGATTTTATTGTATTGTGATATGAATGAAGGCTGAGACTCGTTCTGTGCAAATTGTGTATTTGTCAACAGCACAGAAATAAAATAAATAGAGAATCTTATTTTCTAAAGCACCTTAGTTTTGTCACACATAAACCTGACCTTCTTTATGACTAAATTTATTACTAACTAGTGGACCCAGAAATGCTTCGCTATTGCTTGATTTAATTTAAAAGGTAGTTACAGTAGAACCTCGGTTAACCGAAATTAAGGGGGGAGAGGCATTTCGGATAACCAATTTTTCGGTTAAACCGTCATATGCTAAAAATAGCCTATTAACATGGTGTGTAGGAAAAATGAATTTACAAACAATGTCTATATAATACAGTGTTTTATTTCAGCTACAAAAAATGTTATAATGGGTTAGAAAATACTATAAACTGAACAACTGAAGTTACTACAGCATTGTACATTACGTATTATTATTGTATACCGTATTTATGGAACCGTTTCGGTTGACCCGGGTTTCGGTTAACCGAGGTTCTACTGTATTCAATTTCATTATATTGACTTAAGTAATCGAATTGCAAAATGATTTTTATATCAATTAAGAATATACTACACAAATTTAGATTTAGATTTTGTAAACCTTCAGGCCTATAGATAATACAGTAAACCTTTTGTTTGCTTTTACCAAAAAAAAAAAAAAAAACTGATAGTTGTTAAGAATTGTAAAAAACCCGATTTTAAATTAGCCCAATTGGTTGTAAATAAACGCGTTTAGATTTATTGTAGGCCTAACCTAAAAATATGTTCAGTTTTTGATCAGTTTTCAAATCAGCTGTTTTGTATATAATGTAACAACCAATGTTTGAATTAAATATAGTAAGCATTAGTGGATTTTTGTTTGCTTTAAGTTGGTCAATCTAACCTAAAACAGCTGTTGGTTTTGAAGAATAATAAACTGATAAGTAAAGTTGCTATGGTAATGAATGTAAACAAACATGACGTGTTGCTATATGCTTTCTATACGAACAGCTGTTTTTGTGCGCTATGGTCTTGAGTCCCTACAAAAGAGGCTGTTTAGTTTTTCCAAATTTGTGACTTTTTTGGGAAACTTTTCAAATTTGTCTTTATATAAAAACCTAGTTCGGACTATTACGAACATTTTAAAACAAAAAATAGCCAAATTGGTCCAGCCGTTTTCAAGTGATGCGCTTACAAAGGAACAGCAATTCATTTTTATTATATAGATTCAAGGTTGATTGTGGGCTTATTTTGAAAATATACATTTTTGACACAAATGTCATATTGAACATGCAAATACTCACCTAAAATTAAATATGATTTGTTTGGATCACATTTGAAGGATATTTTACGTTTATTATGGTCAGATGTTTCAATTTTCTTCAACGCAATGATTACCCTTTCTTGTTCATCTTTATTGTTTAAAACACTGCAAAACAAACAACAAATTACACTCTAAAAAGTATATTCAATATTATATCGAGAAGAGGTTTGATAATTTTTCTCCTGTTGCAACTAAATTATACAATTATTATTAAATATATATTCGACTAATGCGTACTAAATAAAAATACAATAATGATATCCGATCATGCAGCTGAACCGCTGACGTGAGGTGAACAAATTTCCATAGTTAAGTGTATATGTTTTAGGGTTTCTACCAAATATTTGGGAAATTGGCCTACTCATGAAGGCGCTAAATAGCTGGCTGTGTGTACGAAATAATATTATTTGTTTCCTCCTTAGCCTCCAGCCCCGGCTCATGCACTGCTTCGCTCAGCTCGCAACCTCAGACTACAGACTGCTTCACTTAACTCGCAGTGGAGAAATTCACTTTATATATCTCATACATTGTTCACACATCAGCCAAACTGGGAGAGCGTTTAAAAATCGATTTTAAGAACACTTGCCGAAAAAACAATTTCAGGTAACCAATCGAATTTTTTCTAATGGTATGTATATGAACGCTGTTGGGGAGTATGAGATTTATAAGGCGTTCAAATCTAAAGATGCAAATGGCGACCATTAATTACTGAACCACCAGCAAAATTTCTACTCTAATACATTATATGCGATAAGAGTTCAAGAAGCACGCGGAAACAACAGGTTCCAAGTGCACGAGATAACAGACTGACAGTTGCCATCCTACAGCTAGATGGTGTAACCAGCTGTCTTGAAATGTGCTGTGTTGTGTAATTAATTTTAATGTTTGACGACCTCGGTCGAGTAATTTATTGTATCTTCCAGCAAACCCTATTACATGTATTAGTCACATAGTCTCTCCACGTCAATCTACTGTCTATAAACAGTCCCAAGACCTTTACATTTCCATAATAGTCTAAAAAGATTAAGGACAATAATAGACATTAAAAAAATATTGTCCATTTTACATACACATTTCAGCTGTAGGTACAATATTCAGCTGTTTTTTTCTAACACCTACTGGGTGTCCCATAAAGAAAGCACGATTTGAATTGTGCAACGTTGTTGTAGGGTACTTTCTGATTTATCATCTGTTTTAGGTGCGGTTTAATCGACATGGAGCGTTACACGAAGGAGCATCGCATTGTGATTATCAAAACGCATTATAAGTACAACGAATGTTATGGCCGAAACTGTTTGAAAACGAGGTGGAACTTTCGGTTGACCTAATTCACCTAGTTGGTCAACAGTTATGAGACTGATTAAAAAATTCGAGAAAACCGGTTCGATTGTGGATATTAAATCCTCAGGATGGCCGATCTATCGAGAACATTGCCGTCGTGAGAGAAAGTGTCACTGAGTCCTCGGAGATCAATTCGCCGTCGCTCTCAACATTTGAGCATTCTGAGAAGTACCTGCAGCGAATTCTCAAAACAGGTTTGCATGTGCACGACTACAAGATTCAACTGACACAACACTTAAGACTGTGGACCATTTGAAGTGCCGAGGATTTGTCGACTGGATTTTAGGGATGCAAAACGTGGACCCCGACTTTCCTAACAAAATCATATTCAGCGATGAGGTGCACGTTCAACTCGACGGATACGTTGACAAACAAAATTGTTGAATTTGGGGCACTGAAAACCCTCGGTAATTGTTCAGAAACAATTGCATTCACAACCAGTAGTCTGGTGCTGTTTCTGGACTGGCGAAGGGCCGTACTTTTTTGAAGACGATGCTGGAAATGCATTAAGAGTAAATGGTGAACTTTATCACAACATTATAACAGATTTTTTATGGCCTCAATTGAACAATATGAATCTGGCATACATTTGTTTCCAGCAGGATGGCGCTACCTGTGATGCTGCAAACGAAACAACCGATTGCGAGGAAATTTCCTGACCATCTCATCTCACGCAACGGCCACCGAGATGCTGTGATTTGACACCATGTGACTTCTTCCTAAGGGGATTTCTGAAATCTCGTGTTTACGTCAACAAACCAAAAACAATTCCTCAACTCAAGACAGCAATTCAAGGCGTCATTGGTGAAATTGAAACACAATTGTGTCGTAACGTTATAGCAAATTTTGTTGAAAGAGTTAATGTGTGCCACCATAATCGTGGAGGACATTGTCTGATATCGTGTTCCACAATTAACCGCAGTAAGTACACTTTCTATTGCAATCAAAATATTTTAAAATTTTGAATAAATGATGATTTAATTAATAATTCAAATCTCACGTACTTTATGTGACACCCTATATTATTATAGAGAGGTTAGCTAGGGTTAACACAGCATCATTCATACAAGTAAGCAAACAGCTGAATGTTTCAAATTAAGGTTACTTGTATGTATACCTAAAACCAATAAACAATTTAGTAATTGAAATATAAGAATATTTTTAATATACTTATAACAGACCTTGTTTATTAGATCACTTCATGAATACTTACTCGAGAGCTAAATTAGACTGAGACTGTGCAAAAACTTTCCTTGGCAATGGTTTGACGACTCCTTTCTGAATGCCTTCTTGCACCAAAGACTGGATCTGTGTTTTCCTATCGTCAGTGGCGTTCAACACATTGTCCGCAGCCACAGTGAACACGGCCGAGCTGCGGAGAAACGGTACCGTGCCTGCAAATAACATTGAAACCGTTACTTTTTCTATAGGATTTCTAGGTTTTAAATCCTTGAAATTATGCATTCAAGTTGTAGCGGAGTATTAAATTGACTTAAGTAAAAAAAGACATAATGGTGCATAATGTATAAAGCGATGGAAGGTTTAATAGTTACAAGTAAACTAAAATTATCTAACATCCGACAAAAATAAGTTTGTCAAATAATTTGAAATTATTAAAATTTTGAATTAAATTGAAAAGTATTTTTACCCTTTATCTGCAGTAGATTCTAAATGAATGATAGCAAATGTTGTTTTATTAAAGTTTATGCAGCAGTTTAGGTGGTAGAAAAGAACACATAAATATACAGAGATGGGGACCTATAATGTCTTCTCAGCTTTATTATTAACACTAGTTTTGCAGTATTTATAAGAAGTGCTAATCATATTTACTTCTTATAACAAAGTTTTACAACAGAATAATACTTTATTTATTTACCAATTTGTTGATTCTTGTCGAAACCAGTTCTCCCAAGGCCCAACTGTATGAACCTGCCGTTGTTTGCCAAACACTTCAAGGATATCTGTAAGTCCGTACCGCATAAGGAGTTCACTATGACCTTCACTCCTTTGCCTTTAGTCGCCATCAATAAGTCCAGGTCGAAGTTGTGTCGTTCGCTGTCAAAGATCTGCTTCCGTTTCAACTATCAAATTAAAGAAAAATTATAATTACATTGTTTATTAAAATTAAGTACATTTATTAGTTTACCAGGTTTAATGAAAATACCATGATTCCTCACAAAGACCCTGTATATTTTAAAAAGTATTAGTACTGAATTTCGCCGATTCATTTCCCTGATTTTTTCGTCAACTTCCCAGACCAACTCTCGGTATCTTTTGAAATTATTCTACAATAACATTTGCATTACAATTTAGTAACATAATTTCTTTTGCAAACATTTCAGCCTCTACAGTCGAACTCTTTGCATCACCATCCACAGAAGACAAAGAAAGCACACATGTGTATTTTAGTGTATTACCCCAGTCAGGGCCGGATTTAGGTGTGGACATCATGGGCAATAACTGGTGGAAAAATCAATATTCGTAACAACAAAGCAGGTTTTCTCAAAATTTTAGGATGAACTGTGAGAAATATATTGTTTTAAGGTAATGTAATGCTGGCTTTACTATTAGCTTCTGCGTTACGAGGAAGGGCGGAGTAGAAGGTAGCAGTGTGTATTTGTAGTCTTGTGTAGAGTGCATGCAACTCTTTCGTGATTTTGCGGCTCTATTCGGGAACCAATCAGAGACATGTATACATCTCACGTTGGGTTCGGCTGTTAAGCTTGTGCAAGTCAGTAATGTTAAGATTAAAATTACAGAGTTTTTGTTTCGTTTTACCCCATGTTTGTTTAAGTTTAAAATATTGTTTTAAAATGATATTTACGGTAGCTTCTCCGTTGTGATTTCTCTAGTAGTATATAGTGCATACTTGTGAAAATAAGTTATTCAGTTTTTTAAAGTTTAGTGTTACGATTTCTTAATTGAAAAATGGACGGATGCAAGGGGCTTAGCAAAATGGAGGAAGAAAAGAGAGAGAAAAAAAATAGACGATTTAATAAACAAAACTGTTAAGTTGGTTAATTTAAAAAAAATCTATTCATGTGTAGGGGAAACTTCTTCCCAATTTAACACTAACTTTGTGACTGATCAGAAGGGAGAAAGTTCATATAACGATGAAAAAAGACGTAAAGTGGTATTTGAGGAAAACAAAGCTGTTTCCAATGTTGAAAGAAAAGGGCCGGGTTTTCAAGAATTCAATCCAAACACGCCTACTAGCTCTAGTGAAACAGACTATTGGAAGCCCAGTAATGCTCCATAGAGATTTTGGAAAGTAAACGACAAGTAATAAATTGGTGCATGAATTTATAATGGAAGAGGAAGGCCTCTAGTAGAATAGGAGAAATGGCAGGATTTTGGAAAGGGGAGTCACAAGGCAAGGATTTAAGAACGGGGCGGGGGGTGGCGGCAAAAGCCGGCTCTGAGCCCAGTACAAATAGATGAAATTTAAAATAAGGATTGTTTGCTAAGTGCTACATGTAGGTTGATTTTTTATCTTCAGTTTTTAGTATTAATAATATGAAAATGAATAGCAACAATTTCCTCTGAATACAGAGCTAAGTATTGAGAGGAACAGTAAATATTCACTTACAGTGTTTAAATTCCCCCCAAGTCCATTTACTGAACTTACACCACAATTCCTATAGTCAGCAGCCTCACTCAATCCCAACATTCAAGTTTAAGATTTTACAAGAACAAACTAGGCTCACTTGAATACAAAATATAGATTATTATAAATTTTCAATAATTTATAATTATTGAATTAAATTAAATTTTATTTTATTTTAAAATCTCAGATTTTGATAACTTAAAAATATGCTTAAAATATTATTTTAATAAAGGTACATTTTATGAAATTTTTAGTGGTTTTTAAAAGCAAGCTACTTGTTTAGTACTTTTAAGGTAGGTACTAGTGGAGCTGTCCTTATAAAGAAAATCAGTTTCTGCAGCTTGTGTTACTGCAAGCTGGAGCACAGTAAGACTCCTCAGTTTTTTCATCGTGAAACAATTCTCCCAGCCTTTTTTTACAAGATCCTTGACTATTTTTCATCTCACTGACCGTAGGAACCCTGTTACACATTTATTTATCTGTAGATTTAAATATAGTAGACATTATATGTACCCTTATCTATTTAAACTTACATCAGGAAAGCGTTTGACCATTGCGGATACTTGCTGTTCATTGCTTACAGTGGTGAAGATGTCCGCACACAGCTGCATAGCTACTCTAATAACTGCTTCCGCTGTGGAACCATAACCAGGATGTACTAAGATGGTTTCGCCTTTCCTCAGCTTTGCTTTCAAATGCAAAGCATAGTATGCCTGCAACAAATTGTGAACATTAATCAAACAGGCCTAGACATTATATTTATAATAAACTATATAATAAACTATTACACCGGTGTCTGCTGATATTTCCGCAGTAAGAAAACACCACCCCGAATAGAAATAATACAATCTTGACTTTTTCGCAAATGCTTTCCCTTTGTAGTGGAAAAACCCTCTGAGAATGATGACATTGTCACCGAAACTAAAATAAGGGTAGTTTAATAAACATAACTTTCCATTAGGTCGTTCGGCTAAATATTAGTGAATTTCCAAAGGAAAGATGAGCTATAAAGAGACTCTTACAGAGAGACGGTCAGGAGTGGTCAAAGAGCACAGATCATGGTCAACAGAACAAATTTTGGAGTGTCAATAAAACTTATATACCAGGTGTCTTAAAAGTCAAACCCCCTTCTTTAACTTTTGTGTTTGTTAAAACAAACAAATATCCTTTGGGGAACGATACTAACTTAGCCCAAAGTATCTTTCGAAGCAATCGGAAATTTTCAGTGTCCCCTAAAAAAAAGGGGATTTTGGGGGCAACTCAACATTTTTAAATGGGACGTATGGTCATGTGATACCTCAGTTTAGAGGTCTATTTAAGACTAGGAAAATGTCATAAAGAAAATAAAAATCGGACCACCCAAACCAAAATGGTAACCCTAAACGTGTTGAAATAAATCGACATTAATTTGTTAATATCTCGAAATGGAAGAGTGTTTAGAAAAATGTTCAAGAGACACAAAATGTTTATTTCAAAGTGCTTGACCTATAAAAGTGCTTCCAAATCGATTTCGTAAATTTTATTTTCTACAAAATTTTCTAAGATGTAGGAGTTGACACAAGGTCGAGATCGAATTCGCAAGCGAGTTTTTTCGCTGCAAGCGGAACAAAGCAGCATGCGAACCAGAGCTGGAGGCTGAGGTGCGAACAAATTTTACTGATATATTTCGTTCACGCAAGCACCCATTCAACGCCTTTGTGATGAGACCAATTTTTTAAATAGTCGGTTGAAAACCCCTGAAACACATAAATTTAATTTTGGAAATTCGCACAACACAGCGGTTGATTTGCGTGATTGAATTACGGTTTTTTGTTTTTTTATTTTTGCTGCGCCGGGTTTCATTCAAACAGTGCGAATTTGTCATCACAGTGCCCTTCAACTTTTCCATTTCAAAAATGTGATCAAGTGAAATAACATTAAGAGTGATTCTATTGAAGACCCACAAAGGAGAAAAGATGTTCAAAGAACAGAATCATGTGATTAGGATCAATGCGAGCTGCAGAGCAGGGACAGAATCACGAGAATGGAGGTAGTGAACGGTTATTGTCTAATTGTACTGAAAACGTACAATTATTAAGTACATTATTTTTCAGGATTAGTGTTAACCCTCAAAGTGATCTTGACTGCAGTCTCTCGGGCGTAAATGCAACCCGCTCGAACCTTAGCGAGAATTTGCATAAGCGATAATTTAATCCACTTAAAATCACCCAATCGTAATAAAACGGGCACCTTCTTCACTATTTCGGTTCGGCTGACCGTATTATAATCACTGCATTTAGTGAAATAGTGCGAAATAGTGAAGAAGTTAGAATACAGTATACTAAAGTTACAAAACACTATAGCAAATATCTGGTTCAATAAACAGTGCCATAATAAATCATTTAACTCCAAATTACACACGTATAAAACAAAAACCTACAACGATAGCTTCAAAATTAACTTGTTTACAAACAATTAGAGAACAGGCAGTAAACATGTTGAAAGGGGGTTGGGGGAGGAGAACAAAAAATATAAATAGGAGACAATGGTAGAGTACAGATAGTAGCAAACAAAGCTTCTGAAGATGGGGTCTACCCGAAACACGTCAAGCGAAAGAAAGACAAAGCTAAGAAAGGCGGATAAGCAAGAAGACAAAAGAAATTTGAAATTCATAAATGTTTGTATACAGTTCTATTTAGACTAAATTACGAAACTTTTTTACACTTACGAAAAAATTACAAAAAATGTTTACTACTTGTTATGTAGGCCTAAAGTTGAACGTTTTCCTTTTGTTACTGAACATTTTTTGTTTCTTGAGCTAATAACTTTTACAATTTCAAAAGAAACTAATTTTTAGTGGAATATTTGAATTCTTTGAAGCTTCTTCTACAAAAAGGCTATTGAACACTTTCGGATTGGGGTTTATTTACTATTTATGGCGAATTTTGAAAAATATGCTTGCAAAACGCTATAAACGTGCTTTTCAATTTTAGCTTTAACGATGCCAGTTCTATGGTTAAGTACATTATTTTTCAGGATTAGTGTTCAATTTTGAGTACATCTTGATCCTACTCTGAAGTTATGACTTTCTTACAACATGTAGTGATAAAAATTATTTGACTCTAAATTTACACTTAAAGTTCTGCGCCCAGTTAGTTATTGTTAAAGTCCACTCACTGTAGCGTAAGCCAGAGGAACGGTTGCCGCTTCTTCCAAAGTCCAGCCAGCTGGTACGCTCCAGTTTAACAGATCATCTGGTTGAAGCTTCAAAGTCAGCTGATTGTAAAGTGCTAAGCCCAATAGTTGCTGGCCATTAGGAGACACCCCAGAGTATTCAACACTTTCAGTTGTAATCTGTAAGACAAAGTTATGTAATTTAAAAGTAGTTTATACGACAGCACAAACACTCTGTATGAAATCCAAAAATTCATACAGCATATAATTATGATGCTATTCTGTGTAATCGGCTGGCATATCCTAACCAAATAGCCTGCCTGTAGACTTGTGTAACTCGTGAAAGAGCCGTTCAGAAGATTGGTTCATTCCAACTGAGTATCAAAGTGAAGCGAATAATTAATTTGCAAATCCAATTAAATAAGTCGGACACTGTTTTATTTTTAAAAATAACACTATTCTCACTGACATAAGTTTAATTATTAAATGCGTTTCAACGACAAAGTCGTCATCCTCAGTAATACATGAGCTACAACTCGTCCCATGCACCTGCACACAAAAGAGCAGCTTTCAATTCAATGGTCCACCGACTCGTTGTAGACAATTATTAACCTACCTCTTTCTATAGACAATTATAAAAAGGAAAAATTATATATTTATGGAGCAGCAGAATTTACCCCAAAACTACTATAGACCATATTATAAAGAAAGCCACCGCCAAGAAAATGAAAAAATTAAGAACAACCTTAACCCCAATCACACAAGAAAAAAGATGGATAAAAATTACATATAACCCAACATTGGCAAATACAATAACTAAATCATTTATAAAACACACGAACATAAGCGTTGCATTTGCATCAGAAAAGAACATCGGAAAATTACTAGGAAACCCTAAAGATCACATCCCCAATCAAGAAAAATCCGGCATCTATAGTGTTAACTGTGAAGTGTGTCCCAAAAAATATATAGGCCAAACAATTAGGAGTCTAAAAGTAAGAAGTAAAGAACATTTTTCTCATATTAAATACTCATATTACCAAACGGAATAATCTTGACGCTTGGGAAACTTTATATATTAATCAAAATAAAGACATAATAGTGAACAACGAGTTAGGCCCCAAACAGAACTCTATTAATTTAGATTAACCAAATACAATTTTAGTTTATATTTATTATTCTATGAACTTTGTATTCTACTTTATATAAACTTATTACATTGTTTAATATTAAAAACTAACATAGAAAATTATATTCAAAACATAATTCACTTTTAATATCTTAACTTGTAGTTGTAGGCCTAACTTTCATCATGCTAGTTTTACTTTGTTTGTTTCTAGGTAAACTTACCTCGATTTGCAAATATGTTTTTGTTGTCGTTCTTTTTCATGAAAAATGTTTGTACCAATGTATATATTTATAAATAATTACTATGTGTTTTTGTCTTAATCATTTATACTAACTTTATTTTATCTATTTTTAAGATCAAGTATATTATTATTAGTATTAGATCTATCTGCATCAATATTTATTTTCTCATATGGCCATTTACTTAAATTTATCATAGTAAAATAATTTGTTTCATTTAAACTTAAACATTGTTTATTACTACAAAGTAACATGGAAAATTGTATTTATAAAAATCATTTATTCACATAATCATAACTTGTAAGCCTAACTTGCATCATGTTAGTTGTACTTTGTCAGTTTCTATTAAAACTTTTAGCTTGATATACAATCTCGTATGTATATTTTCTTCTTCTTGAAAATATCTATGCTAGTTTGTATATTTATAAATTTTTATTATTTATTTGTTCTTATCGGGTTTTTTTCTCTTTGCTCATATTTATGTATTTATTTATAATAACTTTTTTTTTATTTATTTATTATTATTATTATTTATTTTTATTTTAATTGTATTACTATTATTATTTTCCATATCAATATTCAATATCAATGTCAATTTAAGTATCATAACATATTGCATTCTTAATTTTAATCATACATTAATATAATTGTAACATTTGTCTCTATTTAAGGTCTCCCTTGTATGCCATTGGCTGTTTAGAAACTAAGACACGCCCACTTTTGTAGAGGGGTATAAATATGTACCGGTACCATAGACTTAGAAATAATTATAGTTATAATCTGTCAAAGAGTTGTAGCTCATGTATCACTGAGAATGACGACTTTGTCGTTGAAACGTGTTTGATAATTAAACTTATGTGAGTGAGAATAGTGTTATTTTTATTTTTTAAATATAAATTCCTTCTCACCTGTCGAGCTCAAAGTGTATTTTATAACTGTTTTATTGTTACCTTTTGTTCGACAGATTTGAAAGCTATACCATTCGATACAAAATTAAACAGGCTACAAAAAATTGATGATTTTTTTAACTAGTAGTTCTGTGAACAGTAGACCTCGCTCGTTGACCTTATCTCGGCTCCCCCTCCAAAACTCACTCACAGCAGCTACACTGACATAGCGCAGGAAACAGGAAGACAGCAGGTACCTAGCACTCTCTCTCTCTCTCTCTCTCCATAAAATTATAAGGTTTTATGATGATATCTAAAGAATAAACGTATAAAAACATGGTTAAAATACAAAAAACTTGTTATTTTCAATTTTCCACTTCCTCAGCGAGGGATATTTAATTAAATTACAAGTGAAAAAACATGGACCAAGACCGAGATTTGAACCAGGGACGTTTACAATTCCGTCGTAACACTCTACCAACTGAGCTAGCTGAGGAAGTGTGTAAGCAGAAAATTTAAAATAATAATAAATTACAAGACCACTGAAACTGCAAAAAAAAATTGAGATTGTTTTCAATGTCGTATACACGAGGTATTCAGTCTGTTAGTCCAATAGTTGCAGTAAAACCGCACAATTGAGATTACATCGACCTATATCTGGAAGGAATCAGGGTAGCTCAGTTGGGTAGAGTGTCACGACGGAATCGTAAAGGTCCCGGGTTCAAATCCCGGTCTTGGTCCGTGTTTTTTCACTTGTAATTTAATTTAACAAAAACTTCATTTTCAAGTTTGCGGCCATTTTGTGAGCTTACCGTTAGAGATACGGAAAAAAAAATCAAGAAACAATTTTGTAGAACATCCAATTTGCTAGCAAAATGTTATTAGTGTTTCAATTCGACTTACGGTTTGGAAAAAAGCTTACACTGAGAGAAACGGTGCGGCCGCCATTTTTATTTTATTTAAGGGGGTTACAAATAAAAAATGGAAAAAACCGTATATATACATCGCTTGGCCTAGGAATAAGGAACATTCATGCAAAAAATCATGACAATCGGTCAAGGCGTTTGGCCGTAATCGTGAGACAGACAGACGAAATGCCGAACGGTCGAGCTAAAACGGAGACCTTTCGGTAAAAAATGTATGAGTTATTCTCATTTAAAATTATGAAACTGATAGTTGGATTAAAATGGTTACTTTACATTAACTACGTCTTGACATAATTAAAGACTGTGTCAAGTTTCAAATGAAACAGAGTTACAAATTCAGAGATCATTTACAATAACGTTTCATTGTAAATGATGCAATAAACATATATATTTCTTCTTTATATTATATTAATACAGATTGTAATATTACATACTTGTTCATTTGACTTCTCTTCTCTAGTGTTATCCTGCAAATTGATCCCGAGGTAATGAAGATCTAATTCTTCAAAACTGCAACAATAAGTTCAGTATAAATATTACACTAGTTTACGCACATGAATGTTAAGGGTGTGAGGGTTGTAACGTCTACAATTTGTTAAAAGGCATATACTGTACTTTCAAACAATACATAGAGAACAGATACTAAACAATAAATAGATTAGGTATGACAGAAAATGGGTAAACAGTGGGGCATCAAAATGATAGAACTGAAATTATTGTAAACACATACAAAAACTAGTAACGGGGTACTCTGTGACCTTAGATCTCCAATTAGAATGCACAATCAACTTATTATTAATATCTGGCATATGGCAACAATACCTTATGACAGAAAAAATGCATCTGATATCTGGACCAATGAAGATCCAGCAGGAAGGATGTGAAAGCTCCAGTCAAGAATACGTCGAAGAAGAAAGGACAGGACAAGCATCTTCCTTCTACCTCGACCAACGGCATAAGACAATCGCAAAGTTTAAATTTTGAACAGTTAGTTCGACTGATGCCGGGTTAATTAAAACAAAAGAAAATTTGGAAATAAATTTTATTATAGTAATATGGAGATTGTAATAATAACAGATAAGAGCATACTGTTTGATTTTGACAATTATTATAAGAATAACCGATCTAAACACTACCATGATGTTTTACTACGCTTAGGTCTATTCACGTCTTTCTTATGGAGTTATATTTTGGCGAAATTCGGTGAATAGTAAACAGGATTTTACCATCCAGAAAAGAATTATTAGGATTATTTTCAATCTAAAAAGTTGTGAATCTTTGTATTAAAATAAGAAAAACAGACAAACAGCCTGTGACTTTAATGTATAATGTACTGTTTTAAAACTTATAGTAAATAAGCTTGAATTTGTAAAATTGTATATTGTTAGGGGAACAAAAAAAAGAGGAAGTGGCTAGAGATTAACTACCCAGAGTGCTTGCTACCTGAAATGGGCCTGCTGACATTGGTTGCTATCCTGTTTATGCAATACCGTGGTATAAATATAAATAATTCGATCACGCAGCTGAACCGCTGACGTGAGTTGAGCCAATTTCCAAAATTAAGTTGGGTTTCAACCAACAATTTGGTAAGTAGGTCTATTCACGATGGTGCTGAATAGCTGCAAAATGATTCGCACGCCATTCCGCAGTTGGGAGTATCTTCAATACACAAAGCATTATAACCCCTGTATTGGGAGTATCTTCAATACACAGTGCATTGCGTGCTTCGCACACCAACCCTACGGTAGAATCCACCACATGGCTTTGAACCGGGTACTTCTATGGTATTTTACGTTTTGATCGATTTTGGGGGAACCAAGGTCGTGTAAAAGAACAAAATGTGCAGAATAACATCCTACATTTGTATTTGTAGAAAAACCTCAAAAACAAATGCATTCTCGTAGGAAAAATCTAAAAAAATTGTTACTTCCGGTCAAAAAACGTGCTTCTGGTTGTTGGATTTTTTTGGCTAACGAACTCGTCCGAGCGACGTAGACAACCAACATGTGTACCAAATTTAAACCAAATTGGACTTAAAATGGGGCCGCTAGAGTGCGAATACATATTTACATATATATGATTTTTATATACACCTCATTTGCTACTCCCGACCTTGGGTCTTACCATAAGAGCCACTGCAAAAGCTCATTTTTCCTATGGAAATTCGCTAATAACTAAATTGGTTATTACATAAGTTTATTGAGTTGTTTTTTATGTTGTCAATTTAGCTAATTCTATAATTGAGTTTTTTTAGATTTCTAACAATTTTATTGGAAAATAAATGTATAAAATACCGTATAGCAGGTAGAGTTGTTTTCTCCGCCAAGTCCTCTTGAACACCAGTCATCTGAATTCTTCGGAATACTTTCCATTTGCCTTCATCAAGTATACTAACAGCAAGACCCTTAGTCAGCTGTGCTTTATAGAAAGGGTCATCGACGGAAAACTCAGGAGCATTTCTATCCAGTAGAAAAAAACAGCTGGAAAATTTAAAACACAGATCAAACTTATTTCGAAACAACACATTTACAAACATTAAACAATGACAAACCTAGTCATTTGACAAAAAAGTAGTTTGAACAGAGAGTGTTTTTTATTGAAATTTAATTATTCAGTGAGAGGTAAGCAAAAGATATTTCACATATAATCTTTTTATTAAATTGAACAAATTTTTTTAATTTTTATTTGAAATTTCTCGACTTCATTTTTTTTTAAACAAGTTTATTTACAATTATTATTATTTTTTATAACGCCTAACATTATATTGTTTTCCAAAAATTTTCCTTACACAACATTTTGAGAGTATGTATTAAATCCCAATATTAAGTAAGAGTTTTATAGAAACTATTTTATAGGCTACACCCACCTTATTTTTTGACTACAATTTAATCCCTTGCTCTCCTATTGTTTAATTGTCAACAGCACAACAACAACATAAAAAAAGGGGTTACTGATTCAAAACCGTCGTCAAAGTCACAAAAAACACAGAACACAAGAACAACATAAAATTGCACAAAATTGTCTTACTTTTCGCGAACACTTTGCTTCTTCAGAAACTGATATAATATTACGTGCCTTCCGGTGGACGAAGGCCTGCTAGACGCTTACTACGCCGTAATGTCATTGATAAACCTCGTGTCTTATCAGTTGTGCTAACATTGTGGGGCTGAACCGCTGGAGGAAGGGGTTAATCATCCCGCCATTCTAAATTTTAGCCTGTATTTTATTTTTTACTAAAGGTATATAAACTTGGGGAAATGAGACACTGGGTTGTGAAAAACAATTAGTATCAATCGACATACATGCTGCTTCGATTAAATGTCTTTTTCTCCAGTTTGTTTCTTTAATAATAATACCGGCAGCTTCCCAATTTATAGCATGTCCTGACTTCGACTGATGTTCACATATCTTGGAATAGTTGCTGTCTCTTTATGTCACGTGATCCCGATGTTCTTGCACACGTATATCCACCGGCCTTGAAGTCCGACAAAAATAATTGTAACCACATTGGCATAAACAACGTCCTTCTCAGTAAACTTACAATGAGGTTTTTACCCTGGTCAAAAGGTTGTTTGTGCTGTGTTGTGATGTTGACAATTCGATAACAGGAGAGCAAGAAGGATTGCACCGTGGTCAAAAAATAAGGTGGGTGTAGCCTAAAAAACAATTTTTATAAAATAAATATCACCCCACCTAAAAAGTTTAATGTCCTTTAGAACAAAAATTAAGTAAAAGCTTAACCCTTTCCACTCGAGTGTCGGAGCAGCCCCGTACTCTACTAATCCGCACGAACTCCTATGTCGTACGAGCCCCGAACTCGCTATGACAATGTTCTTTGATTGCGTTTGAACGGACGTAGTTACTTTGATAACCGCTATTGTTGAAGTTTGAGATGTGCTGCTATCTTTTGAATTTTTTTAGAACTATTTGAGTTCAGTTTCTGTGGTAAACAAATCTTAGAAAATGTAATGTTTGCCGCCTTTGGCCGCTCTGTAAACAGCTGTCTGCTCTCGCCGTTGTTTGGTTCCTACTTACTACGCAGTGTTTTAGTGAGCTTACGCGTTGTTTAGTTTTGTTGTACTAGGTTATCGTGTGTAATTTCACAGTTTATTTGTTAATATTGTTCTTTTTACAATAATGATTGTTGTGAAATAAAATGAACGAAGACGACGGCAGTTTGTTACAAAATGACGGGAGTGGCGACGGACTTTTGTTTCGAACCTGAGTGATTCCAATATCTACTTATATAAAGCTAGACGGTAACACTGATTCACTGACATTAATTATTAGGCACTTCCCGTAATCCAGGACCCCCGTCGACCTCATATTTGATTTAAAGCTCTCGACTAGAAACTTTTGGGAAAATTGCCAGAATTGAACATTTTTTAATTTTGGAAGCACCTTTTGGGCGGGAAAGATTTTTTTAATTTTTTAATTTTTTCACTTTGAGCGCGTTTAGCAAGAAAGCGGTAAGAGATAGACAAAAATGTTAAATACAAAAGTTGTAGAAAATTTTATTTCAAACGAGAAATTTTCCGTCAGATTCAAGATTCTATCATCCGTTCATCAGCTATTCACCCGAGAAGGAGCTCCGGCACACAATCCTTCAAATTTCCCATGTTAATCTTATGGAGATAATGTTTAATGAGTTTGAGTCGGCAGCCAAATAAAACAACTGATTTATGCTCGGTCACCTATGTACAAACGAGCCAAAGAATAATGAGATTCTTTATCGAATTTTCCAACTGCGATCGAAGCGAAGCAGCCATCTGAGGCGGGGTTGGGACGCGAAGCGTCGAGGGGCAGTGCCCCTAGTTACCAATAAGTTTTGAAAAAAGCTTTTCTTACTAGTTTTGACCTAAATAATGCTGTTGCTAAGCAATCAAATAAATAGTTGAGGCAATTTTGTACAAGTTGGTGTCAAAACAAATAATTCCATAAAAACTAATTTTTTACAAAAAACTTGTTTTTCAATTATAATTTTTTTTTTATAATGTGCCTAAAACATTTGTAAACCATTTAATTTTAATTGTAAGGATATAGACAACAAAAACAAACAACAAATATAGGTCTTCCCATTGAAAATGTGTCCAAAATTCTTGTTTTTTCGGGTTTATAGTTACAAATTTCTATTATTTTTAATAAATAAAAATATACTTAAAAATAAATATATATATGTTTTATTTCATACCAATCTATACTTTAGTCATAGAAGAAAGTACAAATAAAAAATCAGCCTTTTAGAACTGACAGAAATACTTTTTTTTAGTAAACAAATTAAAGTGCAATATTCTTTCAAAATTAAATGGAGCTGATAGCAACACTAGGTCCAAAGTAATTGGAGTGGAAAGGGTTAAAAAGTTAAAAAGAGGTTGGAATTAACCAACTCGTCTGTTCACCTTACTACACTGTCTGAGATGGTTCCAATACATACCACGATTCAGAAAATTGCCTACAAGGTTGCTAAACATGTTTTAAATCTTACCACAGTCTTTCAACGTAGTCTTCCTTGGCCAAAGCTTTACAAATCTTAATAACCTGCATCTCCGGTACAGACTTCCAGGCAAGCACAATACGTTCGTTGTTTTTAATGGTTATCACATCATTCCTCAGCGACCACAGCCATCTTGGACCTTCGATGGGTTCAAATACGTTCAGTCCTTTTGAAATTATACTCTGCAATCGGAAGAATAAGGGTTTGTAAATGTAAACAAACAAAAGTTATGTTACTTGGTTTACTTAAAGTTATTTAACATAACAAGTTGTGTTATGCTGTTAATAACAATGTTATAAGGTTGGGATCTTTTGTCTGATTGTGGAATATAGAGTGTAGCACAAGTTAGTTTTGTGTTTCGTATTTACGCACAGGTAAATGTGGTCTAGTGTGATAAAATTATTTGAACCAACTAAGCGACATCAATCAACCGTCACTTAACAATTTGGATGAAAGATTCCATTATTATTATTTTTAATTTTCCGCTTACACACTTCCTCAGCAAGGGTTAATTTAATTAAATTACAAGTGAAAAAACATGGACCAAGACCGGGATTTGAACTTGGGACCTATACGATCTCGTCATAACGGTCTACTGTCTGAGCCACCTGGATCACATTAAGCGGAAAATTAAAAATAATAATAAACTAGCTGACCCGTGCGAATATTTCGCAAGTTCGGAGTAGGCCTACATTTACCTGATTTAACACGTTGATTTAATTCAGATAATTAAGTTTATTTATTTACATTGGTTTATAAATAACAGTTTCCCTATACAATCTTACAGTGTAAACAATCTAACTAACAGCTGTCATGCTAGTTAAACAGATGGTTAGTAGATGGCGCCTTTCATTAGGAACATACAGAGTATAATATAAAAGTTTTTTAAATCAATTTTTGTTATTAAAACATGAATTTTAAGCTGTTTGTCTATTTTTCCCGTGTAGTGGTTAAGGAAAGCTTTAAAATGATGCCTCATTCATGTAATTTGATGATGTATTAAGGAAGTTATGGCGTACCGACAAAAAAATAGTCTTGAGAAATAATATATGCGATAATAACACCACTATAAGCTACAAAAACAGAATTCAGATTTGTCTTCTTGTTTATCCGCCTTTCTTAGCTTTGTCTTTTCTTCGCATGATGCGTTTCGGGTAGACCCCATCTTCAGAAGCTTTGTTTGCTACTAAGAAGAGCAGCAAACAAAGCTTCTGAAGATGGGGTCTACCCGAAACGCATCAGGCGAAGAAAAGACAAAGCTAAGAAAGGCGGATAAATAAGAAGACAAATGTTTCAAGCATCTTAGCAGAAATAATAATAGCAAATGAAGTGATTAGAATTAAGATTGTTTTCAATGTTGTATACACGAAGTATTCAGCCTATTAGTTCAATAATTGCAGTAAAACCGTACAAATGAGATAACATCGACCAATATCTGGAGTGATCAGGGTAGCTCAGACGGTAGAGCGTTACAACGGAATCGTAAAGGTCCCGGGTTCAAATCCCGGGGTCTTGGTTCATGTTTTACTTTCTCACTATACTATAGTATAGAGAAAGTATAGTGATCGCAAAAAAAATTGATGTTGAGATTTTTGTGGAAATATCCGTTTTGGGACCCCCTGAGTCCAAAAAAGTGGTTTTTACAAAATGTCTGTCTGTATGTCTGTATGTATGTCTGTATGTATGCAAAGCTAGAGAGAAAACTATTCGATCGATTTCAACCAAATTTGCACCAGACATGTCCAGTAAGCCTTTATAGATGCACGAAAAAGGGTTTTGAACAATTTTGAAAAACA
>JAGFPH010002645.1:95678-115529 GCA_018207615.1 Philaenus spumarius | reverse complement strand
CAAAATAATAAAAACTGGTAGGCCTACTTACAAAATAATAAAAACTGTTAGGCCTACTTACAAAATAATAAAAACTGTTAGGCCTACTTACAAAATAGCATGCCCCAAAGCAGAATATGTTTTATCTTTCTGCAACAATTGATGCTAAGGTGGAAATTTTTCTGAAAGTTCAGGTGTTTAAGTAATAAATTAATCATAAAGGTAATAATAGGTGAATAAGTAGGGCCTAGGCTAAGCAATTCACTCATGATCAATTCTTTGTTTCTTTATTGAACTACGTAATTACTTTGATTTCTATATAAGCAGTATAATTTTGTAAAAAGTAGGTCTATGATTGACTCTCCCATTTTTTTAAGAATAATTATGTTTTGTCAAGACTTATTACTATCAAACACATTTGGAAGGATACAGATTATCAAACTACAGACATGCATACTAACCCAGTTTTTCAGAAGAGAATCTTGTTGGGTCAATTGTTATTTTCAGTATAAAACTGGTGATGTGCACCTCTTGAGCGGCTCCTAAACTGAAATACTCGCTGACCTTGAACACGGCATCGAGGAACGGAAGCCAGTGATTCCGCCACATTATCTGCCCCTTGTGCTCTGCAATAAGTAATAATAAAACTAGATAAAAAATACTTACATTTAAATATTAAGTGTAAAAGAATGCCAACTAACTTGCTAATAAATTGTGCTACAAAGGCCAAACTGGAAGGTTGTTCTTGAAACGGTTGAAAGAACATCTACCTAAGAAAATCATATATGGAAACAAATCCAATTACGCTTGCCACTTAATACATACTAACCACCAGTTCACCAATTCATGAACAAATTTCACACCATCCATATTTTGCGGCAAGCGAAAATACACGAATGCTATAGAAGAGTTAAAGGTATACAAGGCCTTCCAACACAATAAAAATAAATTTCTGAACGACTAGCTACAGTTCCATTCAAACTATATGATTCAACGATAAAGATCTCTGTCTAGCACAATCTGAATACAGGAATCAGAGAGCGACCGTTTTATAAAGAAAATGTCTACCGCATGTTAAACGTCACAGTTGTGCGTTATGTGTTGTGAACTATTGAGTACAGAAAGCGCCCATTCAAATTAGGTTTACCGCTTTCTCCACCCCTCAACCGTATCCAATGATACACCACACCATGTTCTCATGCCAAAGTATTGATTTTTCAATCAAGTTGCGTTCACAGAACCTTAGAAATAAAATTTGATATGTCTTCGGTACCAAAGCGCACATCTGCCGCCCACATGATATATGATGTTACAATCCCGTTGGTCAAAACTCTAATTACCTATTTCTTTGCGGAAATGCTAAAGACCGAAGCGGCGAGTGTGCCACAATCACTGTGAAACGCAACAGACATGTAGATTCTGAAATTCTCTAATTTCTTGTAAAACCAATCTAACTCTTGTTTCAGGGCTCGAAACTAAAGTTCTCTCTCTCACGCTCAATTTTACTAATTGTAGTTAATTACACAACTCTCAATTCAAAGCACTCGGGTTCCAAAGCTTAATATTTTCCAATCGATCGAATCGATGTAGTAACGCCGTGTCTTATCGCTGAGCCATGTATGATATTCTCTGTTTGAAGTTATTGTTAGTTAATGATGAATGTTGAATTTTATTATAATTACTTGTTCGGACATTTGCCATCATTTGTGTGTTAAATAATCAAATACAACGTTTCAGAAATACAAATCAATTCCCGTTCTCAAGTGACTAAAACTAACGGTACATAAACCCAGGCAACTAGGCCTATGTAGGGGTGAACAAAGTAAAACCACAAATTATTACTAACCTTAAATATCTACATGATACATCTCAGAGCTAAGACTGAGAAGTCCACACCAACCACAGACAAAACACAATTCAAACACTAAGCACACGCAATTGATGGCAAGCGTCTAGTTGACAAGTTGGTGTGAGACTGACAACTGGCCAGAGTGTTCAGGCGTGGCCAACAGGAAGGGGTAGTTCCCTATTGTTTCATATAGTGCAGGTGTTTCGCACAAGAACGGGTTATAACACCACATGGTGATTCTACTGGTAAAAGTTCAGCATTGTTATTAGTCGGTAACATTTTTGTTTTATTATTAATATGGTTATTATAATCAAGTTTTATTTCCTTTTTTAATAATGGGAGCCATAGTGGCCTAATTTCAATGCTTGTTTGGCTGATAGGGTTGTCTGCTAGTTTTATATATGAGGCTTCAATTATTTTACGTTTGTAAAGATTACTTTCCCCGGTGTATGATTTTTGCCTCTTCCAAATTGAATTTGTGATTTTCGGACCATATATGTTCTGCAATTTTCGATTTATCGACTAGGCCTAACCATACATTATTTTTGTGTTCTTTTATTCTAATGCTTAAAGGTCTTTTGTCTCGCCAATATATTGCCTGTCATATTCACATTTAATACTGTAAATACAGTTTTTAGAATCCTGTGTGCCATTTTTAGGTTTAGTTTGGACGAGATGTTGTCTAACAGTGTTTTTTGTTTTAAAAGCAGTACAAATTCTATATTTTCTGGCTACGCGCCTAACATTTTCCGATAATCCCGGCACATATGCGATAGTCATGCACGCTAGAGGTTTATTCTCATCTTTGGACTCTTTCTTTTTGTTATTTTTCGCTCTTTTACATTTAGAAATGAATGATATATTTCGTACGAGTGGACACTCAAAAAATAGACTCACAAACTCATAAACTCTAGTGATTTACGCAGTGCGTGTCAATTATAATTCTTTGTTTTGTCGTAACTAATTAAATTGCGTTTATTAGATATTTTTAACTCCAACGGGCGACCCTTTCTCTACTGTGTACATATAGACCAATGAATTATGATTTGTGTGTAAAGATAAACTAAGTGTTTTACAGCTAGCTAGCTCGATGAAAGTCTTCCATTTATATCTAGCCTCATTTTGGACTTCAAAAAGGGACGCCTTCTTGATCATACACATGACAAGCGTTGAAAGGTATTGTGACAATGTTATTTACACAAATAACTTAATAATATTTGGTGTAGCGTATGTACACAATTTGTATTATTGTTTTTATTAGTTTATAATAACAAAACTAGCTAGTTCTTCGGTTAATGCTAATTTATCAAGTTGTAACTGTTTACAAATTAATATTGGCAATTAAGAACTCTATTTATGAACATTTATCAATATCTCAATTTATCCTATAGTTGTTCAATAAAAAAAATTGTTTCTGTGCATATTGAACAATCTGCTCTCTAGTCAAATTAACAAACTTTTAATTATAGTAGAGTCTCGCTATTCCGAACTAATTGGTACCGAACACTATTCGGTTTAGTGGCAATTCGGAATAGGCGGATTTCATGAATAATATCAACGTATTGACTTGTTAAGGCGTAAATTAAGTGCGGGGACATCTGCTAGTATCAGTTCTATACAGCGTTGATCGGCTCGGAGGAAAGCGATTTAGGTAGGACATGAACGCTCAAACTGAACTCATATCACACGTAGACGCGGCAAATGCTCTTGACCTCTCCTTAGTGTAGGTTTACACCATCCGTTTTTTTCTTCCTTTGCGTTACGATTCTGTTTTATTCTAAAAACGGAAGGGAAGGCATAGGTTATTCAAACTGTCCATTTTGTCATCCGTCAGTCTGTTCGTTAGAACCGCATCGTCTTGAAAAAAGATCGAGAAAAAAATAAAATCCATTCGCGATAATACGGAGGAGAAAAACAGACGACCGCAACCGGCAGGTGACAACAACACTAGTAGTGCCTTGCTGTTGTAGGCCTACCTAATCACAGATAAAAGAACTAATACTTCTTTTATCTGTGATATAATCCTTCCTTCTTTCTGACTGATCCAATATCCTTTTCACTGGATGCTTGTTGTGGTAACTTCCTTCCCGCAAAACGGATAAAAAAAAGTGAAGGAAACAAAACCAGCTTTCATTCCAATTTGGTTTCAGGCGTTTTCATCAAGCTTAGGCTCTATATGTATGTCTCTATTTAACTTATTTGTATAACAATAAATGTACTTTTTCATGAACGTCTTTTTAATTTCTCCTGTTTTTATATGTTAAAAAATGGGTATTTTTTTCAAACTCTGTTTGGAATAGGCAAATTTTCGGAATAGAGGGACTCTACTATAGTTATTTTTCTTAAGAAGGTGAATTGTTCTCACAAATTCTCTAACAAAAACCATTGTTGTTTTATAAACCACTATCCTATCATTGTCTATCAAACTGCAGTGGTCTGAGATGTGATTGCGAAAAATTGACAGCCTAAAAGTATTAAATTTAGGCCTTGTTGTTGATGAAAACTTACTGTGGGAAAGACAGTCACATTCAGAGTCTAAAGAGGTATTTGTATATGTTTTTGAGAAAATTTCACTATCTTAAACTGGTTTGTTCTAGTCAAGTGCTTGTCAAGATAATTTTATATTACTCTTTGTTCATTCAAAATTAGAATATGTGATTAGTCGTTGGTGTAGAACTTGTAGATCTCATCTGAACTTTTATCAAAGCGCAAAAATCATATATCAGGATAATTTAAGGTCCAGGTAGGTCACCTGACCTGTTTTTGTAAACTTAAAAACTCTTCCCTTAAGATAAGTTATATACATACTAGTGGACCTGGCAATGCTTCGCTATTGCCTGATTTAATTTTAAGGGTAGTTATTCAATTTCATCCCTTTGACTTGAGTAATCAAATTGCAAATAGTTTTGTATATCCCTTAAAAATAATATTACATAACTTCAGCTTTATAGCTTGTAGGAAGTTAGTTTAATTTATATTTATTGTATAGGGGTGGCAACCCCGTTTCAACCCCTTCCAATTGTGAATCTAAACCATCTAGGGACCCACTCAACACACACACAATTTCATCAAAATTGGTCCAGCTGTTTAGGAGGAGGTCAGTGAAATACGCACGTACAGAAGAATCTTTACATAATTCTTCTGTACGTGTGTACGTACTCACTGTACGTCACTGAACTCCTTCAAAACTACAGGACCAATTTTGATGAAATTTTGTGTGTGTTTGAGTAGGTTCCCCTGGATGGTTTAGATTAACAATTAAATTTTGTTAATGGTAGGCCTAGTTTTGTTAGCATCAGTCTTGTAGTAGAAACATAAAAACTAGTGTTTTCAAAATAAGAAATGTGAAATTGATAAATATGTTTATACAGTTCTATTTATAACTAAATTAGAAAACTTTCCTACATTTTGAAAAAAATTACAAACAGTTTTTACTACATTTTATGTAGGCTTGAGTTGTACTTTTTCCTTTCATTACTGAACATTATTTGTTTCTTGAGCTAATAACTTTGTAAATTTTACATCAATCAATTTTTTACTGGCATATATGAATTTTTTGAACCTTTCTCTACAAAAAACTATGGCACACTTTTGGATTGGTTTATAACTACTATAATTGGCGAATTTTTGAAAATATGCTCGCAAAACGCACCGAAATGGCTTGGCAAGCAAAAAATTTACATCGACAGTTGAAGGGTTAAGTTTTTTGCCCATATATGGATTGTAATTTAGTAGACTAACCTTTCTCCAAGACTTTGACCTCTATAAACTGCCTGAAGTAACTGCTCAGCTGATACCCTCTCCATTCCAGATTGCTGTATAACTCTTCTGCAGACACAACCTTCACCTCTTCCTCCTCCAATATATCTAACTCTTCTGCATCAGAACTAGAAGAATCTTCTGCCTCAGGGTATGTTTCATCGAGCACAGAGATCTTACCACTCATGATCAGTCTGACTGCGTCCGATGTATTGCCTTCAACAAACACTTCATAGTTTCCTGTCCCCCGTTGTATCATTACGCCCAGATACTCTTCATCTGTAAATATATATCATTGTGTAAATTAATTGCTAGAAGGTGTTCAGATAATATTAACAAATAACTGTACTGCCAGATGACTTTAATAAGTATTTTGTTGATGTGGCTGGTGAAGTTAGAAAAAGTATCGCCAAAACTCTGGTCTCCTCACAAGAACTAATGTTAAATTATAAAATTCCCTCTGCTAGGTTTATGTGGGAAGAGGTGACTTGTAATGATATAACAAAAGTAGTGGGCCGGATGAAAAACTCTCGAAGTCAGGATATATATGGCTTATCAAATAATTTGTTGAAGAAAATTATTTATTACATAGTAGAGCCCCTCACTTATTGTATGAATTGGTGTTTGCAGGATGGTGTTTTTCCTGAGCAACTGAAAGTGGCTAAGGTGATTCCTATCTATAAAAATGGCCCAAGAGCTGACCCAAGTAGTTATAGGCCAGTGTCATTGGTACCTGTGTTGGCAAAAGTTGTGGAGTCAGTTGTCGGTAATCAGATTGGCAGATACTTTGAATGTTTGGATCTGTTCACTGCATCACAGTATGGGTTTAGGAAATCCAAATCGACTACGCAGGCAGTGGATTCCATAATTAGGGAGGTTATCACAGTTTTTGAAGATAATGCTAGTGCACAGGCAACTTTTTGCGATCTGACTAAGGCCTTTGATTGTATCGATCATGGTATATTGTCTGATAAACTGCAATATTATGGTTTCATTAATAATCAGCTAAAATTTTTCAAGTCATATTTGGAAGCAGTTGGTTTATACTGAAAGTGGGTTTTCTTCTATCTTAAATATTAAAGCTGGTGTTCCGCAGGGATCTGTATTGGGACCTATTTTGTTTTTGATTGCTGTTAATGATTTACCTGATAATGTTGAAGCACATTGTAGCATGTACGCAGATGACACAACATTTTTGACAATAAGCAATGATGTCAATGAATTACAAACAATGGTAGCTAGCGCAGTAGCCAGTGCTTCCGAGTGGTTTAGGGCGAATGGGCTTCTTCTGAATGATGTTAAAACGAAACAATTGATTTTCAGTTTGAAAAATGTTGATTCTTGTAATGCAGAGGAAAGTGTTAAATTTTTGGGTATTTATGTTGATAGGCAGTTGACATGGACTACACATATTAATTTTGTGGTTGGGAAACTTTCAAAAATTGTCTTCTTGTTGAGTAGGCTACATGAGGTTATTGGAGAAGGGTATTTGAGAAATGTTTATTTTGCATTTTTTCAGTCAATTATGTCATATGGGATTATATTTTATGGGGAAACAGCTGCAGAATAAAAGATGTACTGATAGTACCAAAAAAAGCTGTAAGAGCTATGACTAAGTCTCATGGGAGAATACATTGCAAGCCTCTTTTTGTTAGTTTGAATATTCTCACAGTAATCAATTTGTACTTGTATGAAGTGGTTAGGTATACAATAAGTAAACTTGATGAACTGCCCAAGAGACATGAAATTCATAAATACAATACAAGAAATAGAGGGGAAATAAACTTGAGATACTATAGGCTGAAGAAATCATCAAACTGTCATTTGTCGGTGGGTTTAAAAGTATACAACAAGATTAGTAATAACCTTGATGCTACCCCAAGTAAAAAATGTTTAAGAAGGTATTATGCTTGGCTTGTCGAGAACCCCTTTTATTCATTACAGGAATTTTATACACTTAAGAATGATATGATAAATTTTTAACCTATTTTTGTTATGTGTAAGTAATAGTGTATGTGTGTAGAGATTTTTAATGTTTAGAAACATGAGGTTAAATTAAAATTTCAATTTGACTATGTCTATTGTACTAAATGTATCGAATAGCAAATAAATTATTATTATTATTATTATTGGGGAAGCAAAAACTGTCCTGTTCGCTGATGACACCACTTTTAACTGTTTTTGGGAAGAATAATATTAACCTAGAAAAGTTGGTTACTTTAACACTGATTATAAAAGAAAATTGGTTTTTGTAAATGGTCTAAAACTGAATAAAAATAAAACTCGGTTATTGCAATTGAGTTGTAAACAATTAAAAAGACAAAATTTGACTTGATCATTCAGAACCAAATACAGACTCGTCAAAACTTCTGAGAGTGGTAATTGATGAAAACATAAACTGGAAATCACATATTACCGGTACCTTTATCTGTACTAATATTATAAAGAGGTAAAATTTGTTTGTATGTACGGGGTAATCTCTGGAACTACTGAACCGATTGAAATAGTTTTACTAATAAAAACCTACACTATACCTGAGTAGCATAGGCTATAATTCATTTTGATAAAAACATTTTTAATTTCAATATTTGTAAATTTAGTCTGAAAAAAATCTTAGGTTAGGCCTGGAATGATAAACCAACACATGTATTTACCATAGCAACCAATTGAATAAAATAACAGATAATATAGCTGTTTGCTAAAATATTTCCATTAACAGCTGATTTCAAAATTTGAAGCAATTATTTTTGTATTTCTAGCTTTTAGGTTAGGGTTTTAAAGTGTAGACCTGAGCCTTGCTGGTTCTTTTAACCATTATTATATCTGCTGTTATAAAATATAAGAAATAATTTAATTTGAACATTTAACATTATTTACGATCTTAGTTATTGAAGTTATTATTTATCCTACATCTTTATTATAAATAAAATATAACGTATGTTTTTAGAAGGTTCCATTGGGGGTTGGTGTGCGGAGCAGGCAGGGGTCTCCCCTAGTATATTATAAAGAGGTAAAATTTGTTTGTTTGTATGTAGGGGGTAATCTCTGGCACTACTGAACCGATTGAAAAAATAGTTTTACTAATAAAAACCTTCACTATCCCTGAGTAACATAGGCTATAATTCATTTTGATAACAACATTTTTTATTTTAATATTTGTAAATTTAGTCGGAAAAAATCTTAGGTTAGGCCCAGACTGATGAATTACCACAGCAACCAATTGAATAAAATAACAGAAAAACAGCTGTTTGCTCCAATATTTCCATTAACAGCTGATTTCGAACTTTGAAGCAATTATTTGTAATTCTAACTTTTAGGTTAGGGATTTATTAAAGTGTAGACGTGAGCCTTGCTGGTTCTTTTAACCTTCATTATAACTGCTGTTATAAAATATACGAAATAATTTGATTTGAACATTTAACATTATTTACCATCTTCTTAGCTTTGGGGTTATTATTAATCCTACACCTTTATTATAAAGAAAACATAACACGATTATGTGAATAGATGGTTACAACGGGGTTGATAGATAGATAGATAGATGTATTTATTGTCGTTAGACAAACAAAGTTGCAATAGACATTGTCACAATTAACATTAAGCATAATTAATTAAAAAGCATAACAATAAACATTTATATCAGTAATTACAAAACTACATATACAGGACATATATATATGACTAAAAATAAGTTACATAGTACACTAAAATACAAAATACAGTTCTTACACAAACTAAAATATAAGATCGTTGATATTACAATCCATAAACTCTTCAACAGTATAAAAACACTTTTTTTTTAACCATCTATTTAAAACTAATTTAAAATGCCCAGTGGGAATTGCCTCAGAGTTGGCAGGAAGTCTATTAAAAAGCCTTACACCCAAGTATTTAAAACTGGACTGAGTCTTGTTTAGCCGAACAAAATTACACTGAATTAAATTTTTGTTCCTAGTAGAATAATCATGCTTATCAAAACCCAGCTTATATTCAATTATGTTTTCTTTTATGTATAATAGAGCTTGCAGTATGAAAATACTAGCTAGAGGAAGAATTTTAAGCTCCATAAAGAGAGGCCTACATGACTCATGGTCAGATACCCCCCCAATGATCCTGATTGCTTTTTTTTGCCAGAGGAAAACTTTTTTTGCACCTGAGGAATTTCCCCAGAGCGTTAGACCATAAATGAGATGGGAATGGAAGAATGCAAAATAGGCCTTTATGACCAAACTGTCACTAGTACAAAGTTTTAGTCTTCTTAATAAATAAGTGACCCTAGCTAGACGGGTACACAAACAGTCGGTGTGAGCATCCCAAATAAGTCTGGGATCAAGATGAATTCCCAGAAGCTTCACAGACTTTTTTTTTTGGCTAGGATGACAAAGGCTAAAACAAATTTCATCAGTCTTATTATCGTTAACAATTAATTTGTTTGAACTAAACCAACACTTAGATTTGTACATAGTATCTCTTTTGAGATCCTCAATTTTTGTTGGGTCTTTGTCGACAGTTAAAAAGGTTGTGTCATCCGCATATAGAATACATTTAGTTTTTACATAATCCGGTAAATCATTTACATAAACAACAAACAAGAAAGGTCCAAGTATGGAGCCTTGAGGCACACCACTTGGAACTGTTAGAAAGTCTGAGCCCTGATTATTAAATTTTACCATTTGCAGCCTATTGGTTAGATAGGACCTAAATAAAGACAGCTCCAGACCAGTTACCCCATAATGCTGCAACTTTTCGATAAGTATCTTGTGCGAAACCATATCAAATGCTTTACTTAAATCTAAAAGTGTGGCTTGAACAGTTTGTTTTGCTTCAAAACACTCCAATACATATGCAACCAGATTTTCAATGGCTTTGACCGTAGAGAGGCCGCTTCTGAACCCAAATTGAGAGGAGGACAGTAAGTGATTAGACTCAAAATAATTTTCAAGTTGGAGCTTCAAAATTCCTTCAACAACCTTAGAGATAACAGGAATTAATGAGATGGGTCTATAGTTATCAAGGCAAGACGCATCACCCTTCTTATGTATAGGCACTGTAACAGTATTCTTTAAGCAACTAGGATAAACTCCCTCGCGCAACATCCAATTTATTAAGAAGGTCAAAGGGTGTTGCAATTCAGCCATTAGCTGCTTGAGTACAAAATTTGAGAGACCATAGATATCCTCCGATTTAGAGTTACTTAAATTACTAAATACCTTCTTGACATCTACATTTAAAATTTTTCTCCATTGGAAAGATTTACGCTCATTGTTATTAGATGCTAAATTTTTCTTCATATGGTCAAGATTAATTACATCACAATTATTATCATTAGATCCAACTGTATTACTTATATTTACAAAATAACTATTAAAATCAGATGCTGAAATATGCAAACCCTGTTCAGAAATTTTTTGCTTTTGGCGACCTGATAAGGAGTTGATTATTCTCCAAGCAGCTTTACATTGATTTTCAGAGTTCATTATGTATTTATCATTTGCTTGGCACTTTGCAACCTTAACCTGATATCTATACAATTTTTTAAATTTAGTATATACTCCCCTATAACTAGCATTAGTCTTTAGTCCGTCATAACAGAGCACAAGTAAAGATCTTAGATGTTCCAAGTAAGGTGTGTACCAATTTACCAAAAAAGGTTTCTTACATAAATTAACCGACTTTTTTTTTTCTAACCTGGGACAATATTCATTGTACAAATCAACCAATGAACAGAGGAAAAAATTAAAGGCTGCATCAGCACTGTCATGAGATGCAGCGAGTGCAATCCAGTCAATACCACCTAATCTATGCTTAAGACTACACAAAGAATTCTCATTTAACAGTCTATAAAATCCAGTTTGTAGTGCAGGAATAAAATTAAGTTCTTCAGCAGAGCTCTTGATTGGCAGCTTCATCCACAGTCCAGCATGGTCAGATAAGTGAGGTTGGATCACATCAAATTCAACGTTGCAGCTAGGCACATTGGAGATAATGTTGTCAAGGCAGGCATTAAATCGAGTAGGCTTCACATTAAATGGATAGCAGTTATAGGATCTCAACACATCCAAAAAATTCATAGTTTTGCGATTCAAGTCTCTAATGTCTAAGTTTAGATCACCAAAGATAAAAATACTCTGCAGGTTAAGCCTGCTCAAGAAAGACAAAAGATCTGCAAATAACTCGATATACATATCAATGTTAGAGTCTGGTGTACGATATAGGGTAACAATAGCAACACTCAAGGATGGAAGACTAACAGCAGCAACCTCAAATTGTTTTTCCAAGCAGAACCCACTCATGTCAAGGGTTGAGTACTTAAAGTTCAATTGCTTCCTAAGGAAAATTGCAACACCACCATGCAGACTATTTATCCTGCAAAATTTGGCAGCAAGTTCAAAACCCGCAGGCACATACAGTTCCAACTCAGCCTCCACCAACCAATGTTCATTGACAAGAAAAATATCACACTTCAAACTATCCAATAATGTTTCCAAAATATCGATTTTATTCCTAATAGATTGTACATTTAAAAAGAAAAAAATTAGAGAATGGACTTTATTCTTCATTGACTGTTCACACTTCCCATTTGTGTACTGAGTTGGAATAAACTTAATTCAGCTTGTTTCCTACTATGTACTACTTCACGTATTTCCAGTCCGGATACAATTAAAACAGTATTATTTTGAAAATGTGTACTATCACCTCATATATGACGTTCTCTGTGGGGAACTCGGTAGAGTCTGGAAACATTTTTTTCTATTCAAAAGAGAATTATAAGAATAATTTGTAACTTAAAAGGTAGGCAATCTTGCAGCAATTCATTTACGAAATTAAAATGTTTAACTCTTCCCTGTATATACATCCTGAATGTCCTGCTCTCTATTAGAAGCAATTATACGGGTGTCGATCAGTACAAGCATGGATATTCCATGAGACGGCAAATGCTTCAATACCCAGTACATAGATTAAAGTTGTTCGAGGACGGGATGCGCTATTCTGGTCTCAAATTGTACAACAGGTTGCCAGACAATATAAAGCAAGTGCCTTGCATTAAAGGCTTTAAAAATAAACTTAGGGTTGTAAAGCGGGCATTTTTATGCCAAAGTAGTGGCTGGTGTTGAGAAACAGGTAGAGCTTGATAGGGGAAGGGCTGCAATAGTATTTTGCCCTAGAATATAGAGTTTTTAAGATGTTAGAATTTAAGATATAGAATATATCTAAATTCTAGAATATATCTAGAATAATCTAAATATATGTAAGATTTAGAATATAGATGTTCCTTTTAAGTTGAAAGTGAATGTTTTACTATAAAGGACAATACATGATAACCTTGTTTATTTTTGTAATCAACCTAATTTTATTTTCATTACACTAGTGCAATCCTGCAAAAATAATAAATTTAATTAATGTAAGTATTTTTTTTAGTGTGCTTAATCAGGAAATATTTGAAGATAGGAAGAACACGGGTGGATAGAATTGGGTGTCGGTTTAGGTGAACATTTCAAGTTTTGAGGTTTTACGATGTCCCTTAGCTACTAAATTATTATGTGTACAAAAAAAGTAAATATAAAGCATGTGGTTAGTAACAAACTAAAAATGAAAATAATGATTTAATGATCCGTGTGTTGAAATTACCTGACTCTGAGGATACGATTTGGTCGAAAATCTTTACTTCTTCAAAACTAACTGGAAGTAAACCTGCGGCAACACCGTTCTCGGAAAATGCTTCCCAAACAAATATCTGTAACAGAAGTACTACTGTTTTACGTGTCAAATCAAGAGGAGACTAATTAATTAAATAAATATTTGTACCTGTTTACACCGTCTGTGGTCTGTAGATCACCTCGTTAAGGCTACCGCGGTTTCAGAAACACTGTTTCCATCTTCAGGCCCATACAATTCATCAAATCACTCCATCAGAGGTATATAAAAATCAAAGTATATAAAAATCGTATAAAAACACTTTGAGTTACGAATAGACCGGTGCATGCATCGTACATGTTATTTGTTCAAATGTAATATTAGTGTTGTGTCATGTTGTGTTGTGTGTTTTTATATACTTTGATGACGACCTCTGATGGCGTGATTTGACGTGTTGTACGGGCCTGAAGATGGAAACAGTGTTTCTGAAACGGCGGTAGCCTTAACGAGATGATCTACAGACCACAGACGGTGTACACAGGTACCAATATTTATTTAATTATAAACATGTGGTCCAATGGCTATAACACAGGAATGAAAACAAGAGGAGACCAACACAAGGAGTTACACATTACACACAATCTGTATCCAATTTTTAAAAGGATTCTGTCATCCGTGGTGCGAGCAGAGGCTCATTTCCACGGACATCGGTCATAATAATTTTGTGACAGAATACAGGGTGTTTGAAAAAGTATGTCACTTTGTACATATTCTAGGGCAAATAAAAACTAGGGAGTTCGTTTTCAAAAACTCTACAATATAAATTTTTAAAAATTATCATATTTTATTGTTATTGCGCGCTATTTTTCTCACTGGATTGCCTCGCTATCTGGCAGAAAGGTTTGTCTTTAGCTCACATGTAAATGCTACCGACACACGACGAGGAGCTTTATTATTACTTATACCCAGGCACAGAACTGAGATATTTAATAAATCATTCACTGTGACGGCATCCAGGCTCTGCAATTCATTGCCGGAGAGTTTGAAATGCATCAATGATCGTGTTCAGTGGTAGTTTTAGGCACTCGGGTATTTTTTGAGTGTTTCGAAGCATGTTGGTGAATGTGTGTGTGTTTGAGAGTGTAAGTTTGTTTATGTGTATGTTTATATACAGGAGGTCCCATAAGTTAAGTGCCAAACTTCGACGAATGGTTCTATGGGACAAAATAAGAAAAAAGTTCACATAAACACAGACCCGAAAATGCTTTGTTTTCTAGATATTCGCCATTTTGTATTTTGTACAAAATAATTCTTATCTAGAGAAAGGTTTGACTGATTGAGTTCCAACTTGACATGAAGTTTAACCTAACAATGACATAATATCTCAAGAAAAATAAGCGATAATCCAATCATGAGTTTTAAAATTTCAAACCTAAATTATCGAAAACTGTACATTTTAATAAAAAATGTCAAGACACCTTTTTTGTAGCCCTTTTGATTACCCATCGAATGGTGTAACTGTCAAAACAATCGGACGAAGGATAGTAGCTAAGTTAAAGATAATGACAGCAAATGTACATACAATATTGCTGTTTACTGTATTGGTACAGGATGCCGGGTTGAATAACCCAATTATTACACATAACTTAAATATTGTCCTTTATCCGATTGTTTTGACAATTACACCATCCGATAGGGAATGAAAAGGGCTACAAAAAAAGTCTTGACTTTTTCTATTAAAATGTACAAGTTGAGTAATTTAGGCTTGAAATTTTCAGCCGCCATTTTTAAACGAATCATTAGATATAATCGCTTATTTTTCTTGAGATATATCATTGTTAGGTTAAACTTCATGCAAAGTTTGAACTCAATCAGTCAAACCGTTCTCTAGATAAGAACTATTGTGTACCAAAACAAAATGGCGGATATCTAGAAAATGAAATGTTTTCGGGTCTGTGTTTATATGAACTTTTTTTCTTATTTTGACTTTGACCCATAGTACCATTCCCCGAAGTTTGGCACTGTACTTTTGGGACATCCTGTATAGTGTAGTGTAATTTACTTTTAGTTGTATTTTACTTAGAAAATAAATGTGTACATTTTTAGTTCTCAGTTTGTGTACATTATGTTTTAGAAGTAATTATTATTTTATAGTTTTTGTATGTAGTGTGAATTTTTATGTATTTTTAAATTTGAGGTTAAGTGGAAGAGAGGGCCCATTGGTCCTAACTTCGCCTCAATAATAAAGATTGCTATTATTATATTTTAAAAGTTAACATTTTGGCTTAGCGATGGACAGAGAGCAAAATACAGTGAAATCCCAGAGTGGGCGTTGGAAAATACTTATTTAAAACTTACCAGCAACTGAGCCACGGTCATGACCACATTGTTGTGGATCTTGTGTCTTTGAACAGTTTGGTTTTCAGCAAAATATTTGGACAGATTAACATACTTTACTCCATGAGCGATATGTGCCTGCAATCAAATAAATAACCACATATTATGTTTCATTTTTGTATTGGTCCCTTGCACCATTCCAAATAGTCAAAAGGATAAAGTAGAAATCAATAGAATTTGGTCCATTAAAAATAAATACACATTCGCACAAATAAACGGATAACTATTTTATATTTTTAACATACACAATCAAAGTGTGATGTTTTATCTTTAAATAAAAAATGGGAAGCAATTAAACTATTAGATGGAGGTGATTCAATAAGAAAAATGGCAAGTGATTTAGGTGTTGGGGAAGTGACTGTCGGGGATTGGAGACGAAATAGATCAGTGGGTATCTCAACGGTATTCAAATAAAGAAGAGGCTAGACAATGAATGAAAAAAGCAAGCATGAAAAAACTTTAGAGGCATTATTTTATTATTACAGTAGCTTACAGTATCCAATTTCTTTCATTTGAGTATATTATCAAACCTTCTTTGTTTATTTAAAACATTATTATTTAAAGCCAAATAAAATAGACTAGTGCCACCTGTAATCAAAATTCAACCAATTTTGTTTGTAAAATAACAAAACTCAACTGGTTTTTCACTTAATTAATTGGAAAACATTATAAGTATGCAAATTCTTAATTCGTTTCTTCACAGATTTTTATTTTCATTGCCGTAGCCAACCAATTGCACAAAATAACAGATAAAACATCTGTTTCGCAGAACCTGCTTAGAAACACAATTTGAGGTTAGGCTTAGTTTAATTAATTTTAATGTCTTTATGGCAATATATACACATAATTTTTTGTTTCTGCACATCTTTGGCACCTTGCCTTTCGAATGATATAAGCTTCATTCCTTTTCTTCTACAATAAATACTAAAACAAGGTATTACAAATTTCCATGTTCACGTATCAATACAATGATTTTGAAGTAAGTATGGCTCCAAATCAGCCTATAACGATGTAAATGACGCGGGAACTCGCACCCCAATGGTTTTACCACGGCCTACCGTATTGTCCAAGGTCTGCCCAATCCCAATTACCTCGAATAATCGAGATTCTACTGTACTGTAAAACATCAACAACCACCCAAAAAATAGTTGCTAGTGTTATAAGTGGATTGTTCCACACTTCAACTGCCCAGGGTTCATAAATTAAACTACAGCATCGATGGTGGTTCAGTGGTATTATACAATTACTTTAATCTCTAAATTTCTAATCACAATTTTACCTACATGTATCATATCATCACACTAAAACAAAGTCCAATTATTATTTATTACTATAATTTAAACATACAAAGATCAAACTCTACAATCTTATTAATCCTAAGCATATCCAACTAATTAAGTCCCAAGACAGAGCACTCTAAGTAACGGAATCTTTAAACACAATGATATATAACTTAGTTGGCTGTACTTCCAAATTACACCTTTATGTAACCATATTGAATGATTATACATATACTATTTGCTCACCTTGTCACCGTGTCCCTTCAAGGCAAAGGTCTCCCAAGAGCAGCATATCAACGGGCAGAGCTTCCGCTGCCCCGTGGTGTCTCTCAAAGACTAACCCCCTTTTTAGGTCAGTCAAGCGTATACATAACCATCCAGGTTACTCAACATAGCATTTTGCTTGTCTCAGCTATTGCTACACTTTTATAAATCTTTCGCAATAGCTCCTACTTTAGGTTCTCTTCTTGGGACTTATAAGCTTTACATTGCTTCCTAATAGTAATAATAATAATGATAATAATAATAAAGCCTATTCTAATATTAAGCCTTTGCTTATGCAATTATTCCTAACAACACTTCCGCTTTGAAAAATGTCGTCCCCGACATTGTCTTACAGTTGGGGGAAATAATATCTAATACATATCTTTTTATCCTGAATAAATAATTTAACACATTTACAATTATGTCCTGCTATTAACAATTTAACAATGTAACAGTTTATGAATATAATAATTTAATCCTAATGTGCCATATCCTACTGACGTTATCCATTACATTTGACCCTTTTCAGGGAAGGGTGACCGCCGCATCCTTTTGACATCGACCCCGATGTCCTCTGTCGTTGTAGGAAACATCCCTCGATTTCGTGTGGCAGTCCCTTAGTTGTGCGTTCCCCTGTTGGTGACTACTGTTGCTGCCAGTAGGACGTATCTTAGACCAGCCGCCATTGTATATCTAATATTCTGGAACATACTCTGTTTAAATATTATTGCAGTGTATTAAATATATTCGTCTGTCTTGCCGTTTGTTTCAAGCTGCCTTCGGCTGGAACTGAGCAAATGTCATGTATAAGCATTCATTATGTTACATTTTGGTAACTGTATTATTAATTAGTATTAGTACCGTAATACGTAACCGATATTGAGGTTGCTCTGCCTTGAAATATATATATAAAAAAAATTAGCAATGATATCTAATTTTAAATGACCTATTTATGTCCTACATAATCAAAACTTAAGAAAAACATGGCCTAAAACAATATTTCGAACATTTCCTTATTTATAATGTTCTCCATGCAAAATAAATCAAATACTACAAATGAAGACTTATAACTGAATAATAACCATTGATCTCTTTCTATTAATAAATATCACTATCAGCATGTTATGATATTCCACTAACCAACGAATTTAGCACAGCAAGCAATAGGCTATACTACATATCTCATTCATGCATCCTACAACTTGTAATACAATACACCTTTTTCCAATGTGTACTACTTATATTGCCTGTAAGCAGTTATTTCGCTGACCCAAGTTTATGCTGTACTATAAAATTGTATTTAACTCAATGCTAATATGTTCAACCTTGAACTTAAACTGTTATTATTCTTTAGTCTAGTACTAATATTCCAATGATCCTAACTGATACTCAAATTATCCTAGGCCACTAATCATCCACTTAAATAAACATCCTATGGAACAGAATCTATCATCACGTATCTACAAAAAATCTCTTAAAAAACTCATAAAAATCCACCAAAACGTAGCACAGCCCGGAAATTTCCCTCAATGTCATAATTATGATCTAACACCGACAAAACAGATCTCTAATTAGTATTGTCTACGGCCAGTTTCACCAAATCCACCAGCTTTCCACAATAATTAATTAGATTTATCTGTCAAGTCCACACTAGCAAAAATAAAAAAAAAATAAAAACACTACCACTCAAATACCACCTATCCGCGAAACTAACACTGCTCAAGATAGCTTACGTGAATCAAATGTGAAACTACCGAAACAAAAGATAATATATCCTACACAAAAAAACACATAAAATACTCTTAATCCAAACAGAAATCCAAATAGCACCAATTAGCTTAATCCAAATAGCAACAATCGTATTACAGTCCAAATAAAAAGCAGTTAAAAATAAAACTTTTTTTTTTTAAATAAACCTTCAGGGAAAGCTAAATTCCAAATTGAATCACCCAAATTACAAAAACTAAACCAAAAACAGATTTTGAAACTGCCATGAATTAACAACTATTTCACATTGAAATAAGAACAAAACTGATCCAATTTTAACCATGTAACAAACGCAAGATGCATTTTCATATTTCAAAACAAATACACATACATAAATTTTAAAAAGAATTCAAAATCATATCACACATCAGAAATTTCAATATCTTAACTAAAATCAAAAATGTAACCAAAACATAAAGACAAAAACGCAGGTCGTAATAAAAAACTGTCTTACAACAGACTCTAGTCAATTATTTAATTCATTTTTGAACAACAAAAATTCCCTTAAACCACACAATAAACAATAATTATTATTAGGTGTGGTTATCTCACAAAAATGCCAAACCTTTCAAAAATACAATAAACTCAACAAGTTCAAATAAAATATAAAATAAATTCACTACATATGTATCACATACTGAAACACAAAAATCCGTTAATCTATTAACATAATCTGTCGACGTATAAGAAAAACAAAAACCACTGTATCAACAATTCATACAAAAACTGAAACTTCCTTTAACACAAACTGTATTAATTAACCGTAAAACTTTACCTTAACCAAAACTTTGAACTCTAAACAAAATTTAATGCAACTCTATATATATATTTTTTTCTATAGTAAAAACTATAGCACCGGCCTTTTGCACCATTTTGTTATAAGTGGATTGTTCCACACTTCAACTGCCCAGGGTTCATAAA